>WOVY01007513.1:0-51724 GCA_013436015.1 Rhipicephalus annulatus
AGTACACCATGTCGCAAATTTTCATCAATATATTCCCCATATAGAAGCACCGCCATCCAGCGGACATTCCAAGGACTAAACGAGAGGTGGCACACGCACACTTTTCTTACGGCTTGCGCTTCGAGTCTACTTCCCACCTTTAACCAGCTCGAGTTCATGGTATATACTAGTTCACTGTGTTCATGGAACTGCTGCTCAGCGCTCGCTAAACCTTTCTAAAACCAAGAAGGTTGCGCCCACCGAGTATAATGTAGCAACCTTTTCCTGTCATATAGTGCTCAATGTACATGTAAATGGCTGCTAATGGGAAATGAGAGACAGGAGAATTCGGCTTTTACTTTCTTAACGGCTTGCGCTTCGTATCTACTTCCCACCTTTAACCACCTCGAGTTCATGGTATACACTAGTTCATTGTATTCGTGACACTGCTGCTCAACGCTCGCTAAACCTTTCTAACACCACGGAGGTTACACCCAGTGAGTATAAAGTAGCAACCCCTCCTTGTCAGATAGTGCTCAATGTACATGCCTATGGCTGCTAATGGGAATCGCATTGTGCGCATCATTTAAAAGTAGAATGCTCCTGTCTCTCATTCTCCCTTAGCAGCCATTTGCATGTACATCGAGCACTATATATAAAAATATTGCGTCTAAAATACATGAGAGCGCCTTTATAAAGAGTTTAGATGCGACAGCTTTTCGCACATTTCAACGCATACCGTAGTTACATAACGAGGGATAATATATCTGAGCATAGCTTAAACCATCGCTGTCCTCTCTTTCGTCATCTGTAAAAGGTGGCTGTGCTGTAGTGTATTTCTAGTGCATTGATATGCACTGCCTACTAATCGGTAGTATTTTCGAGTAATGGCTGAGCGTTGTATGTCGTGAAGTGTAGGACGTCGTTGGCCACGTAATCGCTAACTTGGCTAGCGCTTCTGAAGATCAGCAAATATCGCCATTTATGCCTACCCGTCGAGTAAATGACAGATGTTGTTGGTCTATACGTATTTTTTTGTTATCCACTCTCAGTAAAACGTAAACTATCTACTGTGAATTCAGTAGTTAAGCTATGTACCTTGTACTTGCATTTTCGGGGTGCAGTTCACTTCTAAGCGTTCATTAGCAAGTTCTTGCAGTCAAGGTATTGATTACGGAGGTGGCATTCAATAACAATAGGAACAACGAGAGGTCAAGCGGTCCCTTCATTATCTGATGAGATGGTTTAGCGATGCTTATGCTTTGCAGCAGCTTCATAAAAGTTCAGAGGTTCTAGAGTAAATCTTTACTCCCATTTTTTTCCTTTACCGAACTGCTTCAGTTTTGCACTAATTCTATTCGCCGCCACATATATTCTATCCTATTACAGTATTTTTAACATATTTGCTTCGTGTTTACTACTTCCAGCCTAAATAGGCAAAATGCTTTCCTTAGGCTAGCATGTGCCTTTGAAAACTACCCCGCTGTAGGTCGATCCGCAAGCGTAGCTGCTTACCACCGTTTCATGAATCCATTGTACGCTGCTGGCCTCATACAAGGGTAGGAGTCAGGTAGCTACAGTATATAGAATACAAAGAAATTTCTCGAATTAGGCTCAGTTTTGATGCTGTAGCTATAAAGTACAACCCAGGTGGTCGATATTTTCGGAGTGCTCCACTACGGCGTCTCTCGTAATCATATGGTGGTTTTGGGACGTTAAATCCTACATATCAATGAATCAACTATAAAGAACAACGAAGACACAAGGAAATGCAGAGCATGTGAAAGCAATCCTACGCAGATAGGACAGAATATCCAATCGTATGTCACCACGCAAGTTATTACGTGTTTGTGCATTCATTTGATCGGTATGTTACTTTGTGTTGCAAAAATCTGGGGCCGTATTCACAGAGCTTTCTCTTGGCTACGAAATTTTTGAGCCTAGAATTTTCTTATCTCGAGGAATTACGATAGCGTGGGTACGAATTTAGTTTATTCTACACTTAAGAGGCCGAGGAGGATACCTGATAGCTGAAGGAAGGGCAAGGAAACAAAGAATGTGTGCTGATAATAGCAAGGTAGCACGCAAAGCGTCTAGCATCTAGAGTATACGTTCATAGCCAATCATTTGCTGCACCTCAGTTTACGTTCCGCAAGTGTCTGCTACAGCGCTTACGCCAATGCCGTGTTCTGAAAGTCTGGGTGTGTTGTGCAAAGACAAGTGCTCACGTTTCATCAAATACTGTAGCTAAAAGAGGAATTGCTCGATGGCCTCAAACAATAATCCATGCACAATCTCGCCAAGTACAAGTAACAACATTCCAGGTGCACCCTATCAATGAAACCACGCAAACACCGATGCATTTCATCTTTCAAAATGTGTCCCAAATGTCCTCCATTCTTTACACCTTACACTTTAATGAAGCTGCGCTGCTACTGAACTAATCCAGTGTGATCGAGCATGGTGTTCCGGTGAACGTAAGGGTGTTCCCTAGCTAGACATAAAGGATTGCCTTTCTTACAATAATCTCATTACAATACACATTGGGTGGCTTTTGTACCTGCGGACGAATTCTGCAGAAATATAGAAGAGCAATAATTAAACAAAATTTGTCAGCGCAATTTCGCAGGTTCCTTGCACTACAGCATTTTGATAAAGCCAGAATGTGAGAACGTGCATACTCTTACGCTTCGATATGTGTCTACGTAAAACGGGAAGACTCGTCGGGATGTGTTTCAGTGCTAATACGTTTCATAAAACACGGTGCAGTTATTTCGTCCAGAGGTGTTTGGGTGAAGAAAGCAAGGGACGTGTATACAAGTCTTGAACTGAAGAGACGTTACCAAATGTGTGAAAAGACAAGACAGAGAGAGATGAATACTCCTGTTTTGTCTCCTTGAAAGCTTGAAATTGAAGTGATAGATAATAAAGGGAATTTTCTGGCCCAGCAGACGTCACAAAATGTTTTCGAAAGCAGCGTGGGATGCTTGAAGAGCATAAAAAAAGTGGAGTACGCGTTTTGTGGGAGCGACAGCCACACAGAAAGCGAGATGAAGTGCGACTGTCTTTAGATATGAAAATCAATAATTAGAAGAGCTATGAGTTAATGAATGAAATCTTCCTTAAATAACGATAATGGAAACAAACTCAATATTCATCTAGTGAAAGTGACACTAGTGACAGTGAATTCAGAATAGTTGATAAGCATTGTCATACGCCAATATCTTTTTATATGTTATTTATATTTGGAAAAGTATGAAAAGGTAGCATAAGTTAGAGCCGGCTATCCCAAAATCTTGAGACAAATGTACCAGATAAATAGTGCAATGGTTATATAGTCAAATTTGGTGAATTTTACTTTCTAGTAGCCTTGGGTCAGCGGATTCTAACTATTTCTTCTATTTTTGACCAAGTTTAACCAGACGTTTTGCATTTGGCATCATTCGAAGGATTGAAAATATATCCTCACTATTATCATCATCATCATCTTAATCATCATCCGCAGCATCATTATCAGCCTGACTACACCCACTGGAGAACAAAGGCCTCTCCCATGTTCCGCCAGTTAATCCAATCCTGTGCTTGCTGCTGCCAATTTATACACGCAAACTTATTAATCTCATCTGCCCACCTAACCTTCTGTCTCCCCCTAACCCGCTCGCCTTCTCTGAGAATACAGTTAGTTACTCTTAATGACCAGGGATTATCTTGTCTACGCGCTACATGCCCGGCCTGGGTCCATTTCTTCTTGATTTCAACTATGATATCCTTAACACCCATTTGTCCCATAATCCACTCTGCTTTCTTCTTGTCTCTTAAGGTTACACCTACCACTTTTATTTCCATTGCTCGCTGCGTCATCCACAATTTAAGCTGAACTCTCTTTGTAAGTCTCCAGGTTTCTACTCCGTAGCTAAGTACCGGCAAGATACAGCTGTTGTATACCTTCCCCTTGAGGGATAGTGGCAATCTACCTGTCATAATACGAGAGTGCTTGCCAAATGTGCCGCACCCCATTTTTATTCTTCTAATTACTTCAATCTCGTGGCTCGGCTCCATGGTTATTACCTACCCTAAGGAGACATAGTTTTTTCCATTTGAAGTGCACAATTACCTATCTCGAAGCGCTGATGTCTTCCGATGTTGTTGAAAATTACGTTCATTTCTTGCAGATTATTTTAAGACCCACTTTTCTGTTTTCCTTGGCTAACTCGGTAATCATGAGTTACAATTCGTCCTTTGAGTTACTCAGCAATTCAATGTCATCGGCGAAGTGCAGGTTACTAAGGTAGTCTCCTTTAACTCTTATCGCTAACTGTTCCCATACTAGGCTTCTAAAAACCTCCAGTAAGCAAGCTGTAAACAGCATTGGGGATATTGTGTTCCCCTGCCTTACGCACTTCTTGATTGGTATTCTGTTTCATTCTTTATGAAGCACTATGGTAGCAGTTGATCCCCTGTGGATTTCTTCCAGGATGTTTATATATGCTTCATCGATGCCCTAATTCCGCAGTGTCTGCATGACGGCTGATATTTCTACTGAATCAAACGCCTTTTCGTAATCTATGAAGGCTATGTATAGTGGTTGGTTATACTCTGAGCGTTTCTCTATTACCTGATTGATAGTATGAATATGGTCAATTGTTGAGTAGCCTGTTCGAAATCCTGCTTGTTCCTTTGGTTGATTGAATTCTATGTTTTCTTTACTCTGTTAGCAATTACCTTGGTAAATAGCTTGTATACTACAGAGAGCAAGCTGATTGGCCTGTAATTCTTCAAGTCCTTGTCATCTCTTTTCTTATGTATTAAGATGATGTTAGCGTTCTTCCAAGACTCTGGTACCCTTCCCGTCAGGAGACACCTCGTAAACAGGGTGGCTAGTTTTTCTAACACAATCTGTCCTTGATCTTTCAGTAGATCTGATGTTACCTGATCCTCACCAGCAGCTTTGACTCTTTGCATGCTCTCCAAAGCTTTTCTGACTTCTTCTATCATTAGTGGTAGGGTGTCATCTGGGTTACTGCTAGTTCTTATAGTGTTAATGTCGTGGTTTTCCCGGCTACTTTACAGATCACTGTAAAACTCCTTCGCTATTTTAGCTATCCTGTCCATTTTAGGTAGTTTTTTGCCTTTTTTGTCCCTTAGTGCATACATTCGAATTTTGCCTATCCTATTGACGATATATTAGGAATAGGGTAAATGCTGCAGTGGCAAGCTAGGCCGTGGGGAACGCACTGCTTTCTCTGTAGTAAACCTGAAACCATCGAACATGTCTTTCTGAATTGTTAAAAAGGGGTGTTCTTCTGGGGCATTCTGAAGATAACTATCAAAAAAGATTTACCGATTGATGCCTACGGGATAAGGCTTTTGCCAGTTAAAGAAGAAGACGATGGAACCCCTTATAATACTGTTATGATGCTCAGCCTTCACAATATTTGGAGAAAGTGAATGGCAGTCCACCATGCCGACATCAATACACTGACTATTCGTGAATATTTCCGCCGAGATATCACGAAGTGTACCTAAAAGTGTAAGACTAAAGACTCTACTCCAGAGTGGCTTGAAGATCTTGACCCACTGATTCGTATAAAGGAATTCTAGTCACTATGTAACCATTCTGTTTGTTACCGCTGTATGTAGTTTTCCCACTGCAATATTATTGTATGATGTGCAAAATTAAGTAATAAAAAAACAAAGGACTATGGAGCATCGTTTCATTCATTGTCGTGACACTTTTTATTTTTTGGACATTTTAAAAAGAACGATAAAAAAGAACTTTCAATCACAGCTCATGGTATTAGGTTCCTTCCGCTCAAAAAGAGTCTGACTGATAATACTCCTAATGACCTATTTATGTTGTTGGGACTTTATTCATTATGGAAAAGTCGCATGATCAATAGACACGCCGAGCCACCACGGTCGACGAGATCTGTCTAACGAGAAGCAGATGCTTAAGTGCGCAGTATAGTTGAGACTTTTGACCCCATTTCCGTGTGGCTTCCCGTTGTTGACGCTTGTGTGTGTTTGCCTGACTTCTGATGAAGTATGTTCTGTGTACTTTACTGGTGATAATTTCATTCATTAAAGAAAAAAAAGATCTTTGGTGTAGTGGTTAGCGTGACAAGCTCACAATCTGCAGAGCTTCCGGAGGTCGAAGGTTCGAGGCCCACGAGATGATATTTTTTTTCACAATTTCCTTTTTTGTGTCGTAGTGATCATATATAAGCACCATGGCGCACGAAGGTTCACCTGAAAAAATTCAAAAGACCAATTTCGACTGAAGTACAGCTATTTTTTTTTGGTGTGAGTTGTACTAATACTTTCTTCCGTAAGGTTATGCTACTCCGCTTCGGGCAGCGTTTTGTTACTTACTCTCTTCAGAGGGAGTGCTTAGGCCTATTCTGTGGGAATCACTGTACTATGCCTCAAGCAGAGGTGACTTACTCTGAAAAAGAGAGTGAAATGTGAGATAATAAAGTACTTTCCCAAAGAAAACACCCAGCACTCTTTTAGTTTTACAGAGGGAAGTGGTTAACAATACATACATAGGTAAAATAAAAACAAAGCAGCATTAACAAAAGAACAATATGTCAATAAAGTCTGGGAGTGATGATGTCCGAAATGGTCAAGCGAAACTTCGAGTGGTTCTTGATAGAGTGGTGCCGGAAAGGTAGTTCTATTCTTGAGATGTGCTGAGAATATATGATTCTTGACGGGTTCTGGTATGCGAGTGCATTATACCAACCTTATGCACATGATCAATGCGAGAAGAAATGTTAAGAAGGAGATGATATAAATTTTTCACGCAGGTAGGAATTGTAGAAATATCAATTTTGAAATAAACAAGACAAAAGCACTTGCGTCGGAATGAGAGGAAGGAAGTAGTAAGGAGTTTTTCGTGGAAGTTACGGTTGATGTTCCGCTGTATTTGCTATAAATGAAACGAGCGAATTTATTTTTGATTATTTCAAGCGATTAAGAATGGGTTGCGGAGTGAGAGTCTTTGGTGGATGATGCGTAATGCATTTTTCTCCTTTGAGCGTTTTGTATAGCAAGAATTTCAATGAGGAAGAAGCAGAAGAAAGATTTTACCCGCATATATCCTGACGTGTGGTTAGTACCGCTAATTAGCTTGTCAATGTGTAAAGACTAGGAAAATGTCGAGGTTATGCAGACGCCAAGGTATTTGTAGAATTTCATAGTTTCTAGGGAATCGTTATTAAGATAATAGTTTGGCGGAGGAACATTGTTATCAGTTACACGCTTAGTTTTACATTTGATCACGTTTAGTGACATTAGCCACACGACACACCAGTTATAGGTAGCGTTGATATCGTGTTGTACAGACCAGTTATCATTGGTATCTGAGATTTCGCGGAGGATAACGCAGCCATCTGCAAAAAAATAAATGTTATAGGAAACAGCGTAAAGTAAGTCGTTAATGACATGAGGAAAAGAAGAGGACCTAAAACTAATCTCCAGTAATACACCAGAGTTCACAGAGTTAAATGAAGATGTTTTTTTTGTATGATCTTTACTATTACAATTTATATAATTACAGGCCGCGTGCTGCTTCACTAGCAAATCTCTAATGTCACTTCTGTTGCGATAGGCCCCACCGGTCTCTTGAGTAGCGTGACACGAGGGCCAACGAACTGTGCAGGAAGCATCCAGGCAGTGACAAGCGAAAAGGGAGCCAGAAGGAACAAAACCTATGTACTTATGTAACAAACGTGCATAAGGAAGCAGCTCAACGCTACAAGGAGCTCGACGCATATCTGCGATGCTCTATGAATAGCGTGCAGCTCTAGCGTTCAGAAGCATCCAGCGTCTCTCAGGATCGCGCCGATTGTCTCTGGCAAATGCACCCAGCGTCCATGTAGGACGCACCTTGTGTTCGTTCGAGGGTTGCCTGCGAGGATGGGAGCTCCTCAACAAGAAAGTTGTGAGGTACTTTCTAAGCTCGTCTTGATGATGATGATGATGATGATGATGATGTTTTCCGGAAGATTTGCACTACCCAACCCGGAAGATTAGCCTTGAGGCGTGTGTTAGTAGAATTTCAGACACAAAACAAAGCAAAAAGACTAATAAAAAGCGGTAAAAGAGAAAAAGAGAGGAGAAAAAATGGCAGATCCCGTATCGTACACTATGAATCGATGATATGCAAAGGACGAATCGTAAATGCTGATATGTCATTTTAAAACTAGCACAACGTTACGAGGTAGAGATAAATGCTGCCGTACATGACTTCCGTGTCGCGATTATCATGTGTGAATGTGTCGTTTACCTTCGTCATCTATTCACGCCACGTGATACCAAAGTTAGTATATGTGGAACTACCGAAATGGCCGCGAGCGCATCATGAAGGGCCAAATATACTCTATTGTAGCGCTGAGGCGCGCGCGCGCTGGGCACAGTGACGCTACGTTATCAAAACGCGATCACTCCACAGTCTGATGACAGTCTCGACCAGTGTCCGTCAGCGCGGCCCGACGGAAATCGGTGCGAAATGCGACATGCTGCGTTTCGCGCCGATGCGTTAACCAGACAACAATGCATCTCCGTCTTTTCGGGACAGTGGGACGCCGGACACGCTGAAACGCGCATGCGTCAAAGCAACGCACTGCGGCTTGCGCCTGCGTGTTTATGCGTCACCCCCGGAAGCTTTTCAGGCCTGCGCGTCACGTGACGTGACGTCGACGACGTCACATCGCGCCGGCCGGCCGGCCGCCCTTCGCTGGGTGGCTGCGCCAGCCGCGAGCGCTTGCCGCGAGCGCCCTTCACGCCTACCGACTCGGGCGAGGTGCCTTGACACCATGTCCGCAGGATTTATCAAGGTATCGATTGATTGTATGGTTTAACGCGCCGACGCAACGCAGGCGATGAAGCGCGCCGTAGGGGAGGGCTCAGCATCGTTTGACTACCTGGGAATCTTTATTGTGTGCCGAAATCTCGTACACACAGGCGTTTTTGCTTTTCGCCTCCATCAGAAATGCGGCCGCCGCAGCCGGGTATCGAAACCGCGCCCTAGTGCTCAGCAGCGCTACGCCTTAGCCACTGAGCCACCGCGGTTGGGGAACTTATCAAGGTATCAAGAAATAATGAATATCGTGAATGGAATAATGCATATTTATTTATCACAGCCAGACGCCGTCTGTACAAATATCACAGTGCGCATTGTTCTCGGTCCAGGCAGACGACAGGCAACACAAGATGTTGCCCTTAATGCTGAAAATATGCCAAAAGTACAAAACACAATATCTTGCCACATAAAACTCAAAACAAAACAGATTGTAACAGCAAAAACATCCCCGAGCTTTGGAACAGAAAAAGCACACTTTCATTTAAATTGTAGGTTAGAGGAAAACATACCATTCGTTTATCATAGTAGCAGTAGCAACACAAGGTATCAGGTTCAAACACTTGCCAAAAAATACAATACATAAGAACACTGGTGACTAAATTGTGGTCCACAGCATGATAAATGACAGAAAGAAAAGTAATTGTACTGCCACAGGTAGGTGCATGTCCTAGGGAAAAAATCAAACAAAAATCTAAGAAAAAACAAATCACAGTGCACATGTCTGTACACAGAGTGCACCAGGAAAGTGTACACAGCTTAGGTACCAAAACGGACTGTACAACTGCTACAGTAGGCACCGAGGCAGTTCGAGTTAAAAAAAAGAAAAAAGTACAGCACTTTTAAAAGCTAACAACTTGTTAAGAGATACAAAACTGGAAACAAGGCTCATTTTACATAAGGCAGAAGTATACCAAGGAAATCAAGTCATGACATGCAATCAAATACACTCTGTGCAGTTTCACAAGAATAAATGTGACGAGAAAGACGCGACGCTTGGAAAATTACTTTCCAAGAAAAATTCGGGTCTTTCTATTTTTCGCCTTCTGATCTTTTTCAATGCGTAAAAGATCATTCCTTTGCTTGCACAAGTTGTTGAGCATTATATTTGCTGCACAGTTTGCAACCAATGTGATGAGGAGCTCGTAGGTGTGCCCGTTTTCACACGTATCTATGTCCTCAAGCCTTGGCAGAGAGTCCAGTGTAAGTTGCCGAACGACATTCTTTTGGTTCGGCCCATGGAGAAACTGGGTAGAGGTACTTTCCGTCATGAGCTTTCTAACTACAACCTCCGTGTACATAACTACTGTGATTACAAGAGCAGAAGGAAATTTGAGGCCACCCCGATCCAGTTGTGCGATTAAAGAATGGGTGTCCTCTCCTGTTTCGGCCGTATTTCGGGTAACGACCAACTGCCTCTGGCAGCTTTCACACTTGAGAACTTTCATTGCAGCGTGTGCACAATACCCACCAACATATCCAATCACCGGCATTTGTGCTCTGAGCTCATCAAGGTCAGCATCGCTAACATGAACACTAAAAGAAGTGCCCGCATCCCTGACACTGTCCGTCTCTTCGATGCCTCTGAGATCATCGTTGCTCATCCTTGGAAGGGCATTTTGAAGGCGAATCCTTCCCTCGGTTTCGCAAAGCTGGCGAACAGATATGTGATACTGCCCACCAGCCATCTGCCTGTACTGTCCAAAGCGACTCTAGAGGGTATCCGTCTGGACTTTCCCTAGCAGAATATACTTAAAGTGAAGCTCACTAACGCAGTACTTCATCAATGCCAAAAGGGATTGAGCAGAGAGCCTCAAGGCACTCAATGTCTCCTGGGTAAGTACTCCGGTGTCGTGCCTATAAAATTCCCACACATCGAGCCATGTGATAAAAGCGCTTAGAAAGCTTGCCTTTGGGTCATCTGTGTGGTTTGACATGGGCTCTTTGTAAACATTACGGTGATGGAAGCCCTTACTAGGTGTCTTTACATTGACAATGCTCCACCAACGAAGAATTATTTTGATGAACTCGGCAGTTGCTGTAGCATGTTGAAAATCAGTATGACCCTTGCGAGCGGCCAGGGCTTCGGCTACGTGCGGATTAAAAACCTGCAGTACGAGTTTGACGTCCTGTCGTTCAAAGCTGCTTGGATTTAGAGCTTTTGACGTCAAGCCATACCCAGACTTCAGAAGCAGGGGTGACTCCTCTTTATGCAAATCTCTCAAATGCTTAAATGAAGCAGTCATCTTGCATTCGGGATGAACTTCATTGTTCGAAAGCTCGAAGCGTGGGTAGGAAAAGCAAGTTCCAGCATTTTTCTGGTCGAGCCAGTTATTTCTTATGCATTTAAATAGATGCACAGCATCCACCACGTAAAATAACGGCCGATCTGGGTCTGCCGGATGCGGGTAAACAGGGCTAAGCTTTGGTTCTGGCAGAAACATCTTCATTGCCTTCCTGTTCAGCGAGTTATTGTCACAGACAACGGCTATGACCCTGTAAACAATTTCTTCTAAGCCCAAGATCACCTTCTTCGGCATGCAATGAAGATCTTCACCCTGTAAGGCTTTTACCGGAAGAATGTGCGCCACCTCCTTGAATGCGCTCAGCAAACTTTGTATCATAAACACGTGCACCGATGTGGCCGCTTCGTTGGAGTTAACTGCTGCACCACATATGTTCCCACCTTTGTAATCTAAACAAGGTTTGATATAAATCTCGTCAAGCATCAGCGTCACAGTGTGTTCATGTGCCTGCAGATGTTTGAATCTCTGAGACACATACTGAAGGAAAGTGTCGTCAGAAGAATCAACTTGTGGGCACATTTGAATAGACGAGCACACATTTCTAATAGTGCTTGGGTGGGGCAAAGTTAGTGCACCTGTGCTTCTCAGGAACTTGTAGGCATGTGGTGATATTGTACGCAAGATGCATGCAAAGACCATCACCTGTGCGCTATACTGAATGCGCTTTGCAGAAAGGAGTAGTAGCTGCTCCTTCATAAAGTTCACCGTCTCTTTCTTGCCTTCATCAATGCTGGCTTCCAATTTGTCCAGAAGGGAATGTATTGCTTGAGCCAGGTGGCGATAAGTGCAGCGCTCCTCAGACAGCATCGACAGGTTGTTCAAAATTTCCAACAAGGAACTTACTTTTTGAACTGAGTCTGGTACAACAGCGCTACCAAGGTTCTTGATTGGTGAACCTTGATAGCAGGCAAAGACTTCAAGGTTTGCAAACACGGTCAATGACGCATTCAAACAAGGTTCACGATAGTCGATAATGTTCAAAAACATGGAGCACTCTTCTTTATGAATCAAAGTCCACTTCGGAGACACTGACACCCCTTGCAGGCGAGCCCTTAGTTCTTCGAGGGACGAAAAGCGGTCTCGTTCTTGCTCCGCTTCATATGACGCCAGCGACTCTTCTACAGCACGGGCGAGTTGGGAGGCTTCTTGTCGGCTCCTCTTGGCGTCAGGGGTTTCTCTCGTGCTCTTGTCTCGTACTTCATGAAAGGTTGGACGGACAGCCGGGAAATACCGTTGGGACAGATCCAGGACGCAACCGTGGTACTGGGAGTGCAACTTCAATAACTCTCCCAGTCCTTGGATCCGTGTACGATGTCGTCTTCTCGATGCATGAAGCGTCGAAATGATCCGCGCACACCTGCACAAACGTTTCAAGAACGTCTGAGACGCCACTTCTCAAAAGAAAAAAATGCGCTCCCGTTTGCATGACCGTGTTTACAGTCCGTGTAGCTAAAACAAAGTCTACCTACGTTTCGCAAGCATCTAAATAAAAGCGCTGCGCTAAGCGGTACAAGCAACATGAAAGGAAACACGGGAGCGTGATGTCACCGCACTCCACGAAGCGCTTCCACCGAGAGCTTGCAAGGATGGACGACACCACGGCACTGTTAGTGAACAAAGCGCAGCTGACCATCCTTGCTGCGAACGTGCCTTTCTGGGCGATTCTCATCAACTGCTGGCGTCAGCGCTTCGCGAGGCCCGGCGGCCACACGCTCAAGTATTTCCCATCATAGGTGATTTCTACCCGAACAAGCAACGACAAGCTAAGAACAGGAGCATCTCAAATTCTTACCTTAGTGCACGAAGTCGGCACGAAGTCCTTCCTAGGAATGGCGCGTAGCCATTGTTTGAGAGCGTCGGCGTCTTTAGGGAAGGAAAACACTTGTATCTTCTTTCCTGTTTTGTAGTTGCCGGTGCATCCGGGTACACAACACTTATTCGGCATTGTCACATCACTCCAGCATCACGCACGGAAACGAAATTGCCGCAAAACAACAACGGAAAGCAACAAACGCGAAACACCGTCAACACCACGCCGCCGAAACGTCACCACCGCCGCCCGCGCTGCGCTCGCTGCCGCTGCGGCTTCCCCGAGAGTCGGCCGGCCAGAAATGACGTCAGATTGCTGGGCGCAGGCCTGAAAAGATTTTCCGGGGGTGACGGTTTATGGTAGGATCGGCGCCTGGCGTGGCAACGCTGGCGTGACGCTACAAAATGACCGCTGGTGAGCACGTGTGCCGTGTCACGTCTAAAGTTAATGGCGCATTGTCTTTGACACGTTGTCATGTTCTCACACGACAGGCATCTCATGACTATCATGTTTGCACCAGTCATATACCTTCGTTGTCCATTGGCGTCATGTAATACCGAATTTGGCATATGTGAAGCTAGCGAAACGGGCGCGAGTGTATAATCAGTAGTCATGTTGTTACATGACACGCATGTCGTGATTATCACGTTTAAATGTGTCATTTATCTATGTCGTCCGTTCCCGTCACGAAATACCAAGTTTGGTGCATGCAAGGCTAACGAAATGGCCGCGAGCGCATCATGAGCGCAGCATGTAGATATGCTGTTACAGGACACACATGTAATGTTTATCATGTTTGCACCAGTATCATACCTTCGTCATTCATTCACGTCCCGTAATACCAAATTTTGTATAAGTGAAGCTAGCGAAACAGCCGGCAGCGCATCATGAGCGTAGCATGTAGTCATGATGTTACATGACATGCATGTCATGATTTTATTGTTAGGGTCTGTTGCTTGTGTTCGCCATGCAATCATGTCTTAGCATACCAGTTTTGAACATGCCAAGTGAACGAAACCAGCGCAAGAGTTGCAGGACCATGAATTGTTAGTCATAACATTCATAACATACATGACAATATTTTGATTTTATGACTAGTCAAATTTGTTCTTCATACAGTCATGTTATGTCATACCAAGTTTGGTATCGATACCACTATCGAAACGGCCAGGAGAGCTGAAAGTCGTAGGTCGCTAGATAGATAGATAGATAGATAGATAGATAGATAGATAGATAGATAGATAGATAGATAGATAGATAGATAGATAGATAGATACGCTCAAAGTCGCTGAGACATGCTAAAAATGCTTCGCATTTATTATGCAGAAAAAGTAATATAATTAGGGTTGAAATATTCGCGATAATTTCGGTGTCTTTAAATGCAAAGTTACGTAAAATGAAAGATATGAAACAATAAATAATATAATTAGGTTAAAAATATGTTAAACACAATTTTAGATGTCCTGATAGCTTTAACGTGGCATTCTTTTTTTTATTCTTTTAAATAAATAAATATGGCTGGATCCAGCCAACCGGGTCACAGCTTGTTCGTAACACTGTGGAGCATACACACTTCACGCACAATTGTTCATCGTGGTCAGCCATGTTATTTTTTGTGCTTTTTTAAAGTTGTCCGCTCATCGAAAATTCGTATGATATGTAACTTATCCATTTGAAAGCTCTGAGTAGAAACTGACAAGCGCAAGGTCGGCGCCATGGTTACATAGGGACGTATTACGTGACAAAAAGCACAGCCAAAGGCACGCGTGCATAGGTACGACGCTGAGATCGACGTAATTGATAGCACAGACAATGGAGACCGCTCGTGACACAGATGTAGAGTGGTATTACTTTCTCGTAGGCAACACTTTAAGGCAAAATTATCTGAAAAAGGAGTAATAGGCATACGTGACGAACGGATAGACCGTTGAGGAGCAACCACAGACGGAAGCGTGCTGCGCGAAACCATTTAGTCTCCAAACACGCTCCATAAGGATGAACCGCCCGGGAATTGCAGGGAGCGCGAAAAGCGTTGCCAAGGTGACTATCCCTCCTTCTCCTGCTCTGCTGCCTAGGTCTTTCTCCGCATTTTGCCGGCGATGGTTCGCGTCGCGTCGTGCTCGGAATGCTCGACCACGGCCGCCTGGATTCGACGTACAATAATTAGGCCGTGGTGCTTGTGTTTATGCTTCGATGAGTGTGGGCTGCTGCTTTTGCGTTTCGCTGCACCCATGATGAAGTCTGGAGCAAGTCTCGACACGTCACCACGCCGCGCTGTATATCTCTGGCTTCAAGATAGTCACGACCAACACACAATAGCAACAGTTAAGAAGGCCAATATGGCGGCCCAGAAGAACAGGCCTGTCGGATATATACTTCAGTCCGACTCAGGGCAGAAAACAGCGCTGGATTCTAAGGCAAGTAGGTTATTCTTTATTCTACTCTACTTGTCGCGTGTGCGATACGGATCGCGTTTGCCGGCAACGGGCTCGGTCGTGTTGTACATCGCACGCACGAAATGCATTGCGAAGGTGAGCTTCAACATATGCAGTTCACCTGTGCTTTGCGACCGCCTGGAAATCGGCCGCCATTGCCGTCGGCTTCCCGTACGCTCCATCATCGAGTGCTCACCAGTCTTCACCGCCGCGATGAGCTTCGGGCTGACAATATTGGGCTTAGACCTCGTCTCTGTGTTGGAAGTAATCGAAAACATTTTGCGGGTTCTCGTAAAGAGCTTGGATGTAGTATTTAGTGCGCTGTAAGTGCACCAGCACGGGCTGGCGGGGCATTCGCTAGCGTCGGAACTCACTCAAAATTGGTCGCCATTGCAGTCGGTCGCAAGCAGCTCGGCACCGTCCGTTGACCGCGGCGGCGGACTCACCTTTGCGCGCTGCACTCGCTCGAGTTTGTATACAAGGGCCGCATTACCGTAGATTTCTTCGGCGCTAGCTCCAAACCAGCTCGGCGCTGTTCGTGGCGGCGGACAAGCGTACGCTCGCTCTTCTATTCGAAGTTCTATGGCGGCAGACACTCCACGTGCAGCGCCGTGTTTGGTCTCGCATTCGCTAGCTCGAGCTGAACGACGTCGCTTGCTTAGGACTCGCCGACTTGTTATCGGCACGGTGGTTCGCGGAGGTGTGGCTGTGGCCGCCGCTCCTAAGCTGTTGCGCTACGGGGATCGAAATGAGTCGTTGACGATGTGTGACATCACGGTGAATTAATTAGCATTTCATAGCTCACGTATGTTTTGATTTCACCTTGCACGTATTTCTCATACAGATTTGTATTCATCCTGTGTCACGTGTGAATCCCTAATTTACATACTTTGTGTGCAGCCGTGGGCACAAACCGTGCTGAAGACTGTGTGCGCTGGCGTCTGCGATGCCTGTCATCCATTTCTTTCGTCAGAGCAGCTTCAGAAGGACTGTGCGAGATGTGAAGGTAAAGTTGTTTTTGTGTCGTATTTTAACGCTTATTGTAATATTAACGTGCACGTACTTGTCGTATGCGTGCATTTTTATCTTCTGTCACGTGTGTCTAACTATTTTTTACTATAATATTGTACGTGCAGCCGTGGGAACACAACAGGCAGAAGAAGGCTGCGTGTGCTGGCGTATGAAATGCCAGTCATATATTGCTTCCATCAGAGGAGCTCCCCAAGGAGTGAACAAGATTTGACAATGAGACTTGACTCGTACACTTCACCATGAATTCACCTAAAAGAATGGAGAAACTACATGTGTATGTAGAAAAATAAAAGATTCAGATGTCTCACTTCAGTCTTTCGTTGTTGCCGTGACTGCGAAAGCAGTTACACATAGGTGGATAACTACTTTTTCGCGTGTTCTTTTCTGCGCAATTTGTTGCTCACTGCGCAGAAAAACAGGCGAAAAAGTATTAGGCCTGCGGAAAATAAACAAAAAACAATATTTGAACTGGGGACAAAAAGTTCATCCGATGGGAGTATTTGAGTGGATCAACCGGTCGTCCGGCAAGATGCAACTGTGAGGACTAACAGTTGCCTGGTATGGTGTAAATTTGGGATTTACGGTTGCTCTATAAGGTGCAAATGTGAGGACTAAATGTTAGTCCTTTGAGGTGAATTGTGAAACTAACGGTTATTCACTAAGGTGTAAATGTGAGGACTAAATGTTAGCCTCTTGAGCTCGTCTGTGGGGACTAACTGTTAGACCCGGTGCCGTTAGTCCCTGAAGAAAAAATTGGTTGTGATAGCCACATTAGTCCCCAAAAGGACTAACAACACACCCTTTAACACTCTTTTGCCTTAGAGTGAATACAGCTTTCTCTTTAAACACATATATTATGTGCAACAACAATACTAAGTATTAGGGGATGTGTTTTTTACTAAAAATACATTTTATGCATTGAGTTCTACGAAATAATGAATAAGCTGTGGCGTTGCAGCCAGTGATTCTCCAGCATATGCTGCTCAATTTTCGCAACCAAGGTGTACGTTGTCTAAGAGAAGAGAAAACATTGTACACATATTTGAACAAAACAGGCAGATTTGCTGGTGTTCAGTTCAATCGCGGCGTGGAATTGCCTTCGTGGGATCACCATCTGCAGCTACCACTGCTTGAGGCATTTAGCCTTCCACTCCTGATAAAGACGTAGCTCTACAAGCTTGATGTAGTGTGGTGACATGTTCAGAGTCGCATAGTTCCCTCCCCCAAGCTTTTTCTTCTTGTTTATCCTTTTATGTACGCACTCCATTCTTGTAACCATTTCTCCGCAACGTTGTGAAATATTAATTCAGCTTGGGGCTAGCCTAAGCTTTGCGTTCCCATGCCGTTCCCCCGTACATCTGAAAATATTTCATAATGAGGAGGACTGGAAGGGCGCCTTGCGCATCTTCATGCTAGGCTGTCTATGTTTGTGCAGAAATTACTGCTATGCATCCGTGTATGCAGCTGCCTTTCTGCACCTGCCCTTTCTTTATCGGCCCCTTTAAAAAAATAAGATGGTTTTGGGACGTTAAACCCCACAAATCATCATCAAAAATAAGAATTTGCCGACATACCCATAATAGCAGTGCTCGCAATTTGTCTTGAATTCTTGTATTTCTCCACTTTTCCATTTAGCTGTTGGTTTTTTATCTTGTTACACCCTAAATCACTAAATTTGTAATTTTGCAACTAATTGCACTAAAGTGTAAGGTACTTTATCTCGAACTTACTAGACATCTACGTATTTCTAAGCCAGGCCCGTAGCTACACTTTTACCTTCCCTAAAAAGAATGTCTGGTTACAGGGCTGCAGCAGCTCACGCACTGTGCAGCACTCTACAGGTACAGGGCATCACAGTTGCGGGCTTAAGCGCAACTCTCGTGAATGAAGAAGCAGAAGAAGGTTGAGGAATGCCCGAAGAAAGCCAGAGACGACAATATGCGGTCCTAGTAACCCTTGATTTAGCAAGCGATATGATAGTGTTGAACATGCTATTCTTATCAATTCCCTAAAAGAGCTAATGTTCCCGCAGTACATAACAAATTGGAGTTACAAATTTTTAAAAGACAGAAAATTTTATTGCTCCCAACGAGGTGTTTCCACACCAAAGTATATCCAAAAGAGGGAGGTTCCTCATGGTTCTGTTCTATCGCCAGTGCTATTTAACATTTTGTCAAGTTTAATACCACTGAGGGAAAAGGTACAAGTATATGTATAAGCAAATGATATTGCGTTTTTTCGTATCTGACTGTGATATTCATTTACTACATTCGACTTTACAGTTTTATTTGGCAACATTGGAAACCTGGTTTCAGAAAGTTCATATGAATCTGAATGTAACTAAGAGTGCTATAATAGTTTCTTTCATTGGACGTACCAGTTACTATATCTCTTCAGTACCATGAAGAAATATTTCCCCAAGTTAACTGTATTAAATATCCGGGTGTATTGTATGATCAAAAAACTGAGCTGGCGTGATCACAATGAACATATTAAAGTTAAGGCTACACGCACTGTTGGTATGATAGGTAGGCTTGGCCGCCTCCATTTCGGTCTTCGCAGAGATACGCTGATCATGATTTATTGTATGTACGTTCGTCCGATTCTTGAAATCGGATGTGTACTATGCCCTTGTGGACCAGCATAGAAAATGAACCCCTTGATTCTCTTAGAGCGGGAAGCTCTTCGAAATTGTTTAAGTGTGCCGAAATTCACAGCGAAAAATGTTTTGTATCAAGAAGCTCAGATATCCGCTCTTGCTTGCAGATTCCGTAATTTACCAGGTAAAACATATTTAAAATTTTCTGAATTCACTTTAAGAAGACGACAGTTTGTATTGTTTGCCGAGCCCGGTGTCTTTTTCAATGAGCATTGGTCCCGTGTATATAAACCCCAAGTGCTATTTGTTCAAACACTTCAGGATGCTTTAAATGCTAATATATTCGAGATCACACCATATGACAAACCTATCGGCCAAGTGCAAATAGAATTTATGATATCTTCCTAATGAATGCTAAAGCCTTGCTCTCTAAATATTTGATTGGCTTATTAGAACACCTGTCCCTATTAGGTACTAATAGAGGAATTGCAACGGATGCATCTTTGAGTGGCGAGAAGGCAGGTTTGGGTATTGTTTTTCTTACTCATTATTCTGGTCATTTCCATTACGCCTCCCAGATAATAGACTAATATTTGAAGCGGAATCAACAGCCGTTATACTAGCGCTTCGTAAACTTCATGCGACGCATTCGACAGCTGCAATAGCGTCTGACTCGTAATGCGTGTGTTCATTTTTATCATCAAACTTTTAAATCATTAATCCCAGCAAACATTTTTCTAGTGCGAATGATATGGGTGCCGGGCCATCGTAGTATATTTAAAGAGGAGATGGCTGACACACTCGCCTGAACATCCCTCGATCTTCCGATTGTGCCAATCATGCATCTTACAGCTTATGTAACAGCAGCGAGGTTCAGAAAACTTTCCCTTCTTGAAGACTCCTAAAAAATTAAGTTACAGAATCCAAATTTTTCGCACCTGCACATCGCATGGAATAATAAATGGTGTCCCACGCGTGAATTGAAAGTCTCTATAACAAAATTACGTTGCCGTGTACCACCTCCTAATTTCTACTTGAACAGGTCTGGTCCTGTGTCATCCCCTCTGTGCTCAAGCTGCAATGAACCTGTTCATATCGACCAATTTTTCTTCTAAGATGTCACCGTTTCAAAAATCAAAGAAAAAATTGCTTCGAAATGTTATCCATAAAACTAGGAATATCACTTACTACTCCTAATATTTTGTTTTTTGGGGCTGCTTCACTAGGACACAGTGACAAGAACATCGGTGGGGCTCTCGGCGAATTTCTATGTAACACAATAAGATCACCTTCTTGAACCATTTATCAGCTCTCGATCCTTATAAGCCAATCAACCATTTATTATTTAGCTGTTACACTGAAATGAATTAACTTTCAGAAGAATTTCATACAATGATTACACCTCAGATATTCAGCCATTTCTTATATTTCTCTCCTTCCCCCTACCTTTACATTGTGCCAAATAGATTTCACAGTCAAAACAAAGTAATCCTATTCCTCTAGCCTGGATGACCGAGACGTATTGACTTGCATTAACCAACGGCCTCTTGGCTAATCCCCCTTAGTGGGTGAGAGCCACAAAAGAAAGGATTAAGCAAGCAAGGGAGACCCGAGGAACATTTACGTTCATTCACGTTGGCTGGCGAGCCGGTGACAAGCAAGCAGTGCTTGACGCGCCCGACGAACCTGTAGCTCAACCATACCTGCAGTAGCTGGTCACTTCGGCTCTTTCGGACGGTAATTTGGCTGAGCCTTGGAGGAATTTGACTTGTTGAAACTAGCTGACGCTGCATATTACTTGTTTAGGCAATCGAATTAGTGGTAATGTCTAATTTGTCTCCTGGCAAAGGACACAGCGCTTGGTCAGCCTCTTTGCCTAATGATGACTTGCCATTGGAATATTTTTTCTGCAGTGGTGTAGCACTGGTGCCCTCGTAGCACTGGTGCCCTCGTGCCCTCGTTTCTGTAGCACTGGTGCCCTCGAGTGGTGGATTTATTAGGCTCAACACCCCAAAGGCGATCCAGGCGGAGTTGCATGTCATGACGCCGCACTTCCAGCTGACAAGTGATGTTCGTCAGTTCAAAATAAATGGTTTGGTAGGCAGATCGTCATATCCTTCATACGTTTCCGCCATCTTAAAGTGCAAGACATTTGCTTCGGTCCTAGTGAGTGCGTTTATCCCACCTCATTTAGCGTACACTAAGGTAATTGTACGAGGAGTCGATTCTAGATTAACGCCCGCTGAGACTCGATAAAAGCTGTCTGATGCTGGGGTCAAAGGTGTGTACCGGTGCATCCGATTAGCTAACGGCGAGAAAGTCCCCACTGAGTCGGTTATTGCTACCTTTGCCGGCACTTCCTGTCCATCTCAGTTGAAAATATGGCCACTCATTTTCAGAGTCGAACGTCTCCCTTCTCGTCATCACCATTGTCAAAACTGTTGGCGTTTTGGTCCCAGTGTAGGGGGCTGTAAATCTAATTCACGTTGCCGCAGCTGTGGCGATGCCCATCATTCGAAGGAGTGCAACGCCAAAATCAAAAAGTGCTGCCTCTGTACAGGAAATCATGCGGCCGATTACCTGAACTGCACCACAAGGTCTAATAAAACGCAACTGCTAGAAATCATGGACAGACGTCGTTGCTCCCGGCAAGAAGCAATAACAGTTGTGAAGGATAGGCCCTTCGGATATGCCAGAGTCACTTCGAGGCACGAACAACTATGTGAGACGAGGATTCTGAGTCTTATTGAATATGCAGAAGAAAAGGCGACGTCGAAAGCACTGGAACACATAGTTACGAGCACAAGTGAGTGCATCTCTAAAGTGTTTTGCTCACAGACAACAAAGCTGGTCTCTCCAGTAGCAGTACCGATAGCCAAATTGGCCCCTTGTGCAGCAGAAAAGATGCCAAATTTATCCCCATAGCGGCAATCCCGAGAGGAGAAAACCCCAATTTTGTCTGTACCTTCTACGTCGACCCATGCGGAGGATCAGAATAAAATGGACGTATGCCAAGATTTCAGGCATCAGAAGCGCACTGAATCTCCTGTAAAATCTCCTTGCACAAACTCCAAACCTAAAAAGGGCAGTGAAAATGCCAGGGCACTTATTAAAGAGCGTATTTTAGAAGCTGACATTGCTGAAGTACTTCGCTCGTCAACATAGATACCTTGAAAGTAGTACAGTGCAATTGTAGGTCTTTGGTTTCTGCTTCTACTGACTTACTTTAATAAATTATTCAATTATATCCGGATATAATCTTATTACAAGAAACCTGGCTTATTCCCACTAAGTATTATCATGCAAAGTTTTTAGAGCATTTCGGCTAGACCCTCCATCGCTAAGAGGTGGTCTAATGTTTACTTATTTTATTTTATTTACCGAATACTGTTAGCCTTTCGGCTGTTACAGGGGTGGGACATAGTAAGAATGACAAACATCAATACATTCAAATAATACAGCACTTTAAACAGCAACACTTGAACTTGGAAATGTTACATGACATACATTGGAAACACTAGCATTGAGGCGAAAGGAAAAACACTGCAGTCGTAGTAAGCATACAAGTAAATTGCAATGAATTTACATAGTAGACCATGCTTACAGAAAAATATCTTTGAGCCCTTCCTCAAATTTTTCCAGTGAATCACAATGAACCAGTGGTAATGGCAAAGCATTCCACTAACGAATTGTTTTTGGAAAAAATGAATTCGCATATACATTGGCACATTGTTGTGGCACTTCGTATGTGTAATAGTTTACACTTCTCAGGTTTCTTCCACGGCGTGGCGTTAAGTATTTTGTTGTGCTTGTGTTTAAGTTATTTTTTGACAATAAAAACAAGAACTTCATCCTTGCCAATCGCCATCGTTCGGCTAAGGTGGGCAATTGAAGAGAGCGTAGCATTTCTGTTACTGACTCAGTCGAGGAGTACTTTGAAAGAATAAACCTGGCTGCTCGCCTTTATACTCTTTTTCGCTTATTAATGAGACCGACTTCCCAGGGTTCCCACACAATGCTGGCTTATTCCAATGTTGGCCGAATGTACGTAAGATATGCTGCTAGCTTAACAGGAGTCGTAGCAAGTCTTAATTTTCTTCGCAAGTGTCATAGTTTTCTCTCCGCCACCGCACAGTTTTTTTCCAAATGGTCCTTCAATTTAGATTACTGGATATTGTTACACCTAAACATTTTATTCCATTGACGGTAGACAAGCGGGTAGAACATAGAGTGTAATTGGAATGAAATACACGCTTACTTTTGTTTGTTACGCGCAAAGCAACTGTTTTAGTTTGATTTATTTTCCTTTTAGATAGAGTGCACTAATTACTGAGAGCATCAAAAATATCAATAAGCGTTTTTTTTTCAGCTTCACTGTCTATTTTTTTTATAAATTACGCTGTCGTCTGCAAAAAGTCGCATTGTAATACTTCAATCTATGCCGCATGAAATGTCATTTATGTAAGTTAAGAATATTATCCGTCCTAAAACCTAACCTTGTGGCACCCCTGAGGTAACGCTTAATGACAGATTTGAAGCCATTTATTTCTACATATTGTGTTCTGCCTCTCAGGTACTCACTTATCCACTGTATTATGTTATAATTTATGCCTAGGTGTGCTAACTTATTAATTAACTCCCTGTGAGGAACCATGTCAAAGGCTTTGGAGAAGTCGAGACATATTGCGTCAATCTGACCACTAATATTTAATGCACGCGTAAAGTCATCGACTGTTTCTAATAATTGGGTTACAGTGGATAAATTCTGCCGGAAATTATGCTGATTAGAAAAAAAAATGTTTTCGTGCCCTCAAGATACGTATACATAGCTTTGGATATAATATGCTCTAAAAGCTTCCTGTATACACAGGTAAGGGAAATTGGAAGGTAATTTTGCACCTTTTGTTGGTCTCCACCCTTATGCGTTGGCACGACCTTTCGCCACAAGGCAGTCGTCTGGGACACGCTTTTGTTCTATTGAGGCATTATATAATATGTATAAATAGTGTGCAACCCATTCCGCATACCTTCGCAGTAAATCATTTGGTATGCTATCTGGTCCGATCGACTTTTTCACGTTTATTTTCAGTAATATTGATACAATACCTTCATAAGTGATCTGAACGTCAAGCATAACTGATAACTGAGAAGGAAGTGGCGTGGATGCATCACCATCATCAGGACAAGCAGTAAACACTGACTGGAAAAATCTGTTGTGTAGGTAAGCGATGGAAGAGCAGTCGGTCACCAATTCACCATTGACAACAAGAGAATGCACGCGTCTTGAGTGGTCTTCCTCCTGAGACAAGTGACGCCAAAAATGATGGGGAGAAGAATTCATAAATGTCGGCAATATTTTTTCGTATTACTTTGTTTTTGTTTCTTTAGGTTCAGCACGCAGAAGCCTTGATAAATGGCGCATCTTGGGTTGATCTTTGTTTACTTTTTGCCTCTGGCGGTTAATGGCACGCTTCAAATGTATTATTTTCCTATTCATCCAAGGATTCTGTTTATTTTCTTTCTTTTTTGCAAGGACATAAATTTGTTGATACATAGCGTGACGATTTTTTTACACCTTATCCACATCTTATTGACGTCACTTTTCTCATTGAACAGATCGAAAGAAAATGACAAGTAATCAATTATGCTTGTATTGTCAGCCTTATTCAAGTTGCGCACATGCCTGAAGCTTTCTTCTTTGCATGGCAAGGCACCATCAATGCTTATTTCAAATAAAACGAGTTTGTGGTTCGACAATCCATGTTCCATTGCAACGTTGTGTGTGTCTTTTCGCCCGTCAATAAAAAATAAATCCAGCATGGAATGCGGATACCTTGTTTCTCGTGTACTGT
Organism: Rhipicephalus annulatus; assembly: GCA_013436015.1. NCBI lineage: Eukaryota > Metazoa > Arthropoda > Arachnida > Ixodida > Ixodidae > Rhipicephalus > Rhipicephalus annulatus. Next base: position 24,877 of record WOVY01007513.1, read on the forward strand.
CATTGACGACCTGCGTGAGGTCATGGGTGAATGCCATGTCTAAAAGCCGTCGGCAGTCTATTGATTGCTTTGATTTAAATGAGAATGTGGTCCAAATAATTCTAGGAAGATTGAAATCTCCCGCAATAACCATTCTACGATTCCGGGTAGCAATACCATCAAGGTATTGCTGCAACCTTTCTAGGTATGAACTAAGGGCGCCTGGAGGCTTGTAAACGGCTCCCAAAACAAGGGAAGTTTTGGGTAATTTTATTACTACCCATACACTTTCGTAGTGGAGTATTCTTTCCATAACAATTGCTTCAACATCTTCTGCAAGTAGGATCGTCACACCACCACTCGTGTATGGCGGTCTTTCCTAAATATTTTGTAGCCGGGGTGGTACAATTTCGCTATCCGCAGTTTCCGGTCGCAGCCATGTGTCTGTGATGGTGATTACGTGTGGGTTATAGCTTGCTAATATATATTCTAGGTCACTAATTTTATTGATAAGGCTCTGAGCATTAAGAATAATTAAGCGAAGGCTGCTTGCCTTTGACTGCGAATGGCATCAGTCATCGTCGTCAGAGTGATGTGGTTTTTTAGTTGTATGCTTGATCTTAACTCAACAGTTTTTGTCATAGTCCCAGGAATACACGTCTTTGTCTATGAAAAACTTATCGTAATTCAAATGCATGCGTTTTGCTGCATCTCTTTCTTTTTTTTTTGATTCCCATAGTAGCTTACGCTTGGCTAAAGTTTCCTTGCAAAAATCGTTCCCAACTGATATACTGCTGCCTTTTCGCTTTTTGCAATTTTTGTACAATGTTAACTTCTTTCGGGAGTCGCATAACTTCATAATGACCGGACGCGGCAAACTACCTCCTTTTCGGCCTATTCTGTGGATACGTTCAACTGTTTTTAGTTCGACGCCAACAAAAATGACCTGCACTAGCGCTTGTTCCAGGTCTTCTGTGGTTTCTGCCTCGCCCTCTTCAACCCCAAAGACCAAAAGATTATTCCGTCGACTCCTAGCCTCTAAGCTTATTAGCCTTTCTTCTTGTCTTGATAGTGACACGTTAAGGTTCGTGACGGTTTTCGTTAGCTGGCCTATTTTTTACCCTGATCTTTGATCTTTAATGGCGTCTTCCATTTAGTCATTCTTTCTCCTATAGCACACAGATCTGCCCTAATTGACTTCTGACCTTCAGAAATTTCCTTTAGGAGGAGGTTCACATCAGGACCTGGGTTGAGTTCAACATCCCCAGACAATAGCAGGCACAAAAAGGAAAATCGAGTGAACAGTACACTTGGGCGCGGCAGAACAACAACAAATCTGTTGTCAGTTTCGTAACAGTATCCCGAGTAGAAACTGACCTGTTCGAGCAACAGAAGCCCCAGATTAGGCGGCATTGCTTTCGCAGTGCTGCCGTGCCCACTGAACGCTGCTGGCAGGGGGTCCAACTTTATAGGTCTCGCGAAGAACCGCTCTATGCGCGTTCCAGGGTGCCTGCGCTCGAGGGTAGCGTCGACTATGTGTCCGTGGTCGATAACAGCGGTGTCAGCAGCTGGTACGGCCCCGCATGCGCTGTATGGCCCAGCTTGTAGTGATGCGCAGACGAAGAAAACCTGTTCGAGCAACAGAAGCTGCATAATAGGCGACATTGCTTTCGCAGTGCTGCACTTATACTAGTCTCGAATAAATTTTGCCGCACAGCCAGCATAGCTTTTCAGCCTATGTCCTCAGACTGTGAAATTTTGGCAATAGACCTCAGTCTGCCAGGGCACCGCCCTTTTTCACTTATAAACGCATATTTTCCTGCGGGTTTGCATAAGACTCAACAATTAGATACTACCTTAGCTAATTGCAAGAATGATTTCCTTCTGACTGGTGATTTCAACTCGCATCATGCTTCGTGGGGATTTCGAACAGACCGTTCCGGTACTCATCTGTGGGATTGGATGATTAATAAAAACCTTACCTGCCTAAATGAAAGACAGCCTGCATTTATTCGCGGACGGACATGATCTGTTTTAGATCTTACGTTTTGCAGCTAAGTTTTTCAATAAAGTCTTGAAAAACAATTGATTTTTCTTCAAACAGTGACCATATTCCTGTATAATTTGAAATCTCATGTGCTACAAAATCTATAGAAAGGGCTGAAAAAACATTGATCAATTACAAAACAATTAAAGATTGCTTGCGTTCAAACATTAGGGCAGTGTCCTGTGGTCAAAATAAAGATCTCGGCAGAAATGTCAGTTCCGCTTTAAAAATTTCCAAGAACACCTCAGAATTTGTTATTGCTTCGTCGTCAACCAAAAGTGCCCAACCTAGTAGATGGTAAAATAATGAGTGCACACGAGACTATAAAAGCAGAAAAGCTGCATGGAAAAGACTTCTATGTAATCAGAGTCCAAAAAATTTGATGGATTATCAGTTCATTGCGGCAACACTTACACGCACTGTATCGCGAGCGAAATAGCGATTTGACCAATAACATTCGAGTACCTGTCTAAATCAAATAACAAACGTGCTTTATTCAATTTTCTTCGTGCTAGGAAAAAAACCCCTATACCATAAAACGTTGACTCAGTAGTTCACACCTCACAAGAACTACAGTAATCATTAAATCAATTGACTGAACGATTAGAAAACAGGTTCTTAACGCGTCTTCCTATTTCGGCTTACACAACAGCCATCTATGACTACACAGAAATATCGACTTCCGAATAAAACTAGGCTATGGAAAGATTACCAAATGCAGCACTAGGCACCGATGGAATAACAAATACAATGCTAAAAATACTACACATGGAATATGGGAATTACCTTTCAGGTCTCGTCATTTATTCCCTTAGAAGAGCATGGATCCCTACTGAATGGAAGATTGCGAAAATTATACCATTGCTTAAGGAACAGGTTGCAGACTATAATTTAGACAACATACGACCGATAGCCTTAACATCTATAGTAGTAAAGCTTATTGAATGGGTACTTCAAGGTCATATAATTAGGTTTATTAATGAGAAGCAACTGTTGAGTTCTTCCCAAATCGGCTTTAGATCTGGATATTCCATATGGCATGCACATGTAGATCTCGAAAGTCGTATTCATATTGCCTGTCACAAAAAGCAGTTTGCTGCTCTAGTAACGTTAGACATATGTAAATAAGCATATGATAGTGTAGAGTATTCTGTCTTGATTTATCAGTTATGAAGTCATAGACTTCCACCTTATATGGTAGCATGGGTGACAGAATTTTGTGTAGAAGAGAATTCTATTGTTATCAAGGCGGTTTCTGTTCCCGTAAGCACAAGCAAACCTGAGGTGTACCTCAGGGGTCAGCACTTTCCCCCGTATTATTCAACATATTGCTTAGTACTATCCCCGTTCAGCCAGATGTGAAAGCCTATGTTTACGCCGATGACATTGCTTTCTTTGCTATGGCACATGACTTCCACTGTCTTTACACTATTTTGCAAGCATATATGCTTATCTAAATGCATATCTGCATATCTAAATGCAGATATGCATATATAAATGAAATGGAACATTGGCTGGATGGATTGATGTTGAAACTGAATACCAGTAAATTCTGATCTTGTGTACATATCTATTAATTACAAGCTTTAAGATATCCTCCAGGTACAATCCTTGAAATATCGCGGAGTTACGTTTAATTGGCACCCCTCATTGAAGACATCGCGACAAAAGCAGTACGCGCAATGGGCGTATTGCAGAGGCTGAGCAATTATTGATCAGGTATGAGAAGGAAGGCACTTTTGTTTATATATAAAATGTATGTTCGACCTGTGTTAGAGTTTGGCTGCGTTCTTTTTTCTGGCGCGCCAGCCTACAAACTTCGGCTGGTCGTTCTATTGGAAAGAGAGGCTTTACGGCTCTGCTTAGGACTTCCAAAGTATACTGCAAATGCAGTGTTATACCTTGAAGCACGAACACCAACAGTATTTTGTCGCTTTAACATTCTTACTGTGCAGACCTTTTACGAATATATGCAGAACTGTTCAACCTTGAACAAATGATTTTTATTTCCAATCCTGACCTATTCGTCTGCGTGCATTGACCCTGATTTCACAAACCACAAATAGTATTTGTTCAGTCGTTACTCGTTAACGTGTGCAATCGGTACAATCGTTAACAAATTTCTCCAGAAATTGTTAACTATGATATCTTCCCAACTCACGCTAAGCTATTACCTACAGGCATACTAAATGGTTTATTGCAGGACCATTTAAGGACGCTGCCAACAAATGTTATTATTGCAACGGACGAATCGCAATCGGATGAAAAATCAGGCGTTGGAATATATTGCCCCGTACTTAGTTGGTCATTTTCACTTCGCTTACCAGCTTTTCTTGCTGTCTTTCTGGCTGAATTCATGGCAATAATGTTAGCTTTGCGAAAGGTAAATACTTCTATTCCAGTCGTAGCAGTCATAACTGATTCATTATCAATGTGCTTTTCTCTGTCCGCATCCGGTCGCTCACCCATACTGAAACTTTTTAAATCATTGGCTGCCTGTCATCTCCGAAGTAGTCATTTATTCTAGGCACCAGGGCACAAAGGTTTGTTGTTAAACGGATTAGCTGATTCTCTTGAAATGCATCGCTTTCGACACCAATATTTCTTACTTTTCCTCATACTGTACACATTATGGTGGCGCGATTTTGCACACGTAAAATCAGGCAAAACTTATGAGACCCTGCACTGACGGCTTCTGCGGGGTACAAACACTTGTCATTTCCCTCGCGCAGTGAACTGTCTAATTCAAGTATGATGGAAGTTGTCATCACAAAATTTCTTTGCCGCGTTACCTTCCTCAATTTTTACTCACATAGATCAGGTATATTGAATTCCCCTATGTGCATTTACTGTAATCAAGAGGAAACGATCAGTCATTTTTTATTACATTGCCGCCGTTTTGATTTATTCAGACAAAGCATACTAGCACCACCTCTTCAAATACTGGGCTTGCAGGAATACATCACTGCCACTAAACAATTTTCTGGCTAAATTACGGTCTCATTTTTTTCCTAAATTGTTTTTGCAAATTTGTATTTGGCATTCCAAATCAGAAATAAAGAACAAAAGTTTTTTTAGGAATGACGCAATTCTGAAAGTATCGGGCCAATTCACCTTATAATCATCCAATCCCCTATTTGGGTACGAGCCATTTGCACTTGAAAACAACAACAACAACAAGCAAGCAGCCCAGCTGCATGTCTACGGGAATGACCCTGTCCCAGTGCAGCCTCGTGCAGGAGACCTGGCACGCATTCTGCAGCAACAACCCGCAAAGTGGCGTCCTCATTTTCGGGCCTTTTTGATGCAGAACACGCACCTACTGCCACTTTTCGCCGGTTCCGTGCCATGCCCTTGCCGATGCTCACCAGCGATCCGGCCTTCCGGGCTCACGCCTGCAGCGTGGCCTACCAAATCACGGTCATGGTGAACAACGCGGATGACCCGATCCTGTTGGAGGCTCTCATCTGAACGAACGCTTTGGCTCACATTACCAAGGCAGAAAAAACTTAGTGGAGTGAGACCATTTTTGGGTCGTCTTCGACAACCCCGTCGCCCCTTTATTTTCCCTCTCCCCGGAATAGATATGACTTTCAACAGTTATCGAGGCTTGCCCAACAGGGTCCTCTTCACATCCCAACGTTCCCTGAGCAACTGAGACGGTATTCCCTGAGACGGTATTCACTATACCGTCTAAAGGTGAAAGGCCCTCGGCTGAAATCTTGTGTCCCAAAAAAGTGAACTCATTGACGAAAAAAGACATTTATCGTTTAACCCCATTCAACTGTTTGCTATACAAGTCAAAACTGTAATGAGGCTCGCGTCATGGTCAGACTGAGTCTTCCCCCCCACAAGAATATCATCAACATAGCAAAATGTATTTTTGCAATTCTTTAAGACCTGTGATATCACTTTTTGAAAAACTGCAGGCGCAGACTCCAGACCAAAGCATACACGCTTCAACCTGAACAAACCATCGTGTTTTATGAACGTCGTTAAATCTCTACTGCTCTCTTCAGACAACAACTCATGATATGCCGATACTAAGCCTAATTTGGCAAAAATAAGTACTTTCATGAAACATTTGTAATAACTCTTCAACGTGTGGTAAAGGATACCCTTTAATGACAATTGCCTTATTGGGTTCTCGGAGATCCACACACAGTCGGCTTTTCCCATTCTTCTTGCGGAAGACGACGAGTGGCGACACCCACTCCGAGGAGTCAACACGTGCGACGACATCACACTCCTCGAGTCGTCGTAGCTCCGTAGACACCTAGTTCCGAAGAGTTAGAGGCAACCGTCGCAACTTAGATTCAACCGGAGTCATATCTGACGGACGTTGGATTCGATGAATGAAGCCTTGGACGAGACCCAACTCGTTGCTGAAGAGGTGCTCGAAGCCGGAAGGCACGTTGGAGGCACACTGCATTCTACATGATGCTAGATGACACGTTAAGGTAACGCCGTCGATCTGGATGCCCAGTAGTTGGATGGCATTCAAGCCTCAAGAGCATTGTGCCTTTGTTGGTGACGTAAAAAACAATGATGCAGGGCCACTGGAACACCGTCACTGGAACTTGAAAAGAGCCGATGACTCTGATGCTCTGTTTTGAGAATTTCTGCAGGTCTACGACAGCCTTGTACAGAACATGTTGTTGGCTGAAGTGACGCTGGAAGTCTTTGACAGTCACCAAAGATACAGACGCTCCAATATCCACTAAGAGTTGCAGATGGACACCATCGACCACCACGAGGACGAATAAGATGCTTCTGGATGCAACGCCAAATGTAAGCACGGACGTCACAGGATGATACGAAGATACCACTGCTGAACTTGACGCTTGTTTATGAGCCTGGCGTTCCAGTACAACGCCGACAACTTTCTCGGCAGACACGATCTGGATCTGGTCTGTCTTGCGACACATCTTCTCGAAATGTACCCGAGTGTTACACTTCCGACAACGCTGACTTTTTGCTGGACAATTTCGGAAAGACAAACGATGATATCTGCTTCCACAGCGGCCACACGGTTGATGCGGTAAGTCACCTCGAGACTTTTCACTCTGAACTGCACTCCTGGACTCCGAAGATGACTGTGGTGGAAAGTAATTTGTTCTTTTCGGAACTTCTGTGGCGTCACGTCCATTCGAATACGTTGCGGTAATGCCGCGTCTTTCGCAGTTGCTTCGGCCATTATTGCCATTTTCGTTTTCACGCCGCCATCTTGCGCGCCATGTCCGATCACTTGAACGCTTTCAGGTTGACCCAAAACAAACGCTCGATTAGCCATGTGCCACGCTTCTAAGGTTTGCCCGATTTCTTCGGCCTTCTCTAATGACAGCTCTTCCCCATGCGCAAGCAATTTTTCTCTAACCCGCGGGTTCGAGGTACCGTGAATTATTTGGTCGCGGACGCGTTGTGTTTACGTTACCCCAAATTTACATCTCACGGCCTTTTCTTTTAGAACCATCACATATTCCAAGAAATTTTCCCCGGGCAGTTGCTGCCGACTTGTGCATTTATGACATTCTACCAATGGGTTGAGAGACGCGGCAAAAAGCAGATCGAGTTGTTCCACGAGCGTTTGCAATTTCAATCCAGCCGTAAACGATGAATTGCTTACGGACGCCGACGCGGGCGCCTCGTCACTTGGTGTAATGAACGCCGCATTTCCTTGAGTGTTTTGGGCTTCATCCTGTCCTGCTGCCGCAAAATATCTTCTCTGTCCCTCCCTTCCTAGTAGGCTAACCAGCGCCAACGCGCGTCGCGCGTCGTGCCAGCCGCCGCCACCGGCCGCTTCGAGATGGGTTTGAAACATTTTTTTTTCTAATTAGACAATGAAATGGGGGGTAGCCCCGGCAGTTCAAGGGCAACAAAATGGCGTTCGAAAAGAGCCATGCTGATAGGAGAGGCAAGAGAGTCGCAGAACGGAGCGAGGGCAAAAGCCTAAATTGAAATATCTGCACACAAATTGTGCACGAGGCTTAGCACTCCTCGCAGACGCTAGAGGTGTCAGTCCATGCAGAACGCAACAAGGGCAGTACGAAAACTCACTCACGGCTCTTGATGGTTGCGGGGAACAAATCCCACGTACTCATCGCCATGCTGTTGTGTCGGCGGGTGGCGTCCGGTACGACGGCAAGGGAAAGGCCCGACGACTGGACGCGGAACTCGTCACGCGCCGGCAATCGGCCCGCCGACGCAAGCGCGTCAAATGAACTCCACGGAAGCCCAACAACGACTCGGCTGACCAGCAGCCGTTTATTAAAACCACACCACGAAGCGACGTGAACACACGTAATTGGCCATTGACAAATACGTGCGCTGGTCTGCAATGACATCTATATATAAAGCACACAACAACGCAACAAACACTGCGCATCCTTCTCAAGGATGTTGCCACAATACCACAAGCAGCATACGAGGATCCTGAAGCGGTTTTTAAATTTTCGTACAAACACACTGGATCATCCTAAGAGTCATTTGCAGAATTATTTCAGCTATCTGCGTAAACTGCGTAAATATTACGCCTTAAAGTTGCGAATTGCCGCACATCGCTGCGACAAATTCAAACCGAATTTCAACCGCCTATTCACAGAACGACATGCTCTGATAACGTGACGCCACCCAGAATGCTGAACTGATTGGTTGTAGAACGCGTGGAAGTAAGATTCACTCGTAGCATGGCGGAACTTGTAGGAGCTGACATCAAGCACTTCGCGATCTTCGTCTCTGTGGCCAGTTGGCGTACGTGCTGCCGGGTGCACTGCATGGTAGCCTCTGACATCGCGCGCTACATGTCGGCGTACAAACTCGGAGGTCTAGACTCTGCGAAGCTGAAATCGTCAAATACGCTTACGAGAGCTCTGCTATCGCCAGCGATGCCGGCGTTTATGGGGACACTTATGGAGGCACTTATGGGTTGCGAAGGAGGGTATGGTATAATTGTCAGTAGCAGCCTTGCTACATGGCGTGTCACTAAAGTTGTGGTGCGAATGATTTGGTGTTGATGTAACCTAACAAAGACGAAATTTGAAAAAGCTTTGCGGGGTCACTTTTAAATAACGAGAATGTTTTCCCACATGAACGGGCCCTCTACGTGAACAAGATACTCATAACTTCAAAAGGTCTTGGAAAGGCTACGAAAGTGTATCAGACGAGATGACCTGGGTGGGAACCTGTTCTGCTGTTATTATTATCTTATGCGCAACAAATACACCCAGGCAGACATGGTTCTCGCATTTCATGACTCGAATGCAGAAAAAAATTGAATCAAAGCGGTTGTTGTTACTGAAGAGTAGTTATACTAGGTAGTTTAAATTTGGTTTGTTAGTGCCAGTCCGTTCACTTGACCTGATATAAGTGGTGTTATTATGTTCAGTGAACTAGCGAGAATGGATTGAATGCGCAATTTTCCCGAACAATTGGCAAATTCGTGCAGCAAGCGTAACGTTCAGCGGTGCGCTGAGCGAGTAATAATGATAATAACAATTCGACGCACCAGAACATCGTTTTTGTGTTGAACTCGCTATAGAGTATATGCTACCCATACAGCAGAAAAAAGACTTTTTCAGCTAATATGCGTCTTTAACAAAATCACGAATTATTTCCTGCTCTATCTTGTTAGAGAAATGCACCGTTTATTGAAGAAGTCTTGAATACTAACGTATTTTATAACCGTTATGGAATCAATATGTACTTAAAGTAATTAACAACTTCGGGTTGGCGTGTATTATCAAAGGCTGGAAAGTTGCATCGGATGTGCTTTTGTAGTGTTTGTTATGGTTCAATATAAATTGTGACTTTCATCTAGTGCCATTCATTATAGATAGCTTTTTTATAATTTATTTTAATATATTTGAAATTCTTCATATTTTTAGTGGTATGATGGCCCACATGCGCTTCCTATTCTTCTTACAATGCCGCTTTCAACTGCCTTCAATTTTCCACTTAGTTTTTTTTTTATTTTCTGGGTGAAGTTATGATGATGATACGTGGGTTTTAACGTCCCAAAACCACCGCGTGATTATGAGAGACACCGTTGTGGAAGGATCTGGAAATTCTGAATCCCTGGGGTTCTTTAACGTGCACATAAATTTGAGCACACGGGCATACATTTTCGCCTACATATAAAATGCAGCCGCCGCAGCCGTTATTTGAACCCGCGACCTGCGGATCAACGGCCGAGTACATTAGTGACTGGAGTACTACGGCGGTGGTCCTGCGTGATGAGGTCGGTAAACTTTGAAAGGCAGCTATTATTCTGCCAAACGTAACCACGGGCATACAGTGCGCTTACGTATCTCTTACTTTGTAAAGTAAACTCAGATTCGAACGTAGGTGTTTCGCATCATTTCCAGATAATAATTTCTAACTACTGTATTTCTAACTACTGTTTTTTTAATAAACCCCTTGCAGTATGTACGCTGAACAATGCGCAAACTTATTAAGCAGATCAATGAGCAGAACAATGAGCAAACTTAAAATGTCACTTTTGTTGTGTTCAACCTTCTCAGTTCATGATAACAGTCACCTCGAACGTTTATCAAAATAAAGGCATAGAGTCAAAAAGGCGGCCGAGTAGGAGGAGATGCTCCCAGTCAGAGACTCTTTCTGAAGAATGCCCTTCGGCCTATGAAACATGCACGAGCGGTGAACGAAATCTGACCGCAGGCGACGTGATCAGAGCGTCTATTTCTGTGCAATCGACGCCTTCTCGGGAAACCTTGTTTGTGAGGAGCAAGGCATTAGCGAGAGATATTAGAGCTGCCCTACAAGCTAAACGGCTGAGCGTAAAACCAGAACAGCATAATGAAAAGAACCAGAGGAAACCAGTGCCTCCATAGCCGACACGTCGCTCAAGCGACGCGGGACAGGCAGCACCAACGTCGTCTTACATGGCTCCTCATGCACCAACGACCACGAAGATCCCTGTCATGGAAGCTGCAAGTGATAAGCCTGATGTCTTTAACAAATGGGCACGTGTCCCATCAACATTGTCTTCTGCTATGATCGTCTAGAGGCGCGCTTCTGCGAACGCTGTGCTCGGAACGGGCAGTGGAATCCTTGCCAAAGATGCCATTGTAGTGCCGTCGCAAGAGTCGGTGGCATCTGTCAATAAAGCGAAACTGAATAAAGGCTCGCTCCAAGTCGACGCCACATCAGCTACTTATAGTGCATGGGACGTGGTGAAACCTTGCGTAAGTTCGTGAGCGCTCAAGTTCAACCAGCGACTAAACGCGAAACACGTGAAAGTGGGCCTTCAGAGTCATTGACGTAGGTGCACCGCCTGAAACACGCATGGGTGGCAGCGGCCAGTCAGACAGTAAGAAGAACCACAACGTCTCCGCAGAGAAGCGCCCGTCGATGGAAGCGCATCCACCACTTTCATTTAATGTGCATCTGCAAAGCGCTAACACTAAAAGAGTTCTCGGGGACGACGCCAATGCACTCGCCACCACCGAAAAAGGTGAAAACACGCGTGCTCTGGCGTTACTCCAAAAGCGCCGAAGAAAAGCGAAGACATGCAGCCACCTGCTTAACTACAATGCGAGACTTCGGGGACGTCGTTTGGAGCTGTTAGAGAGTCGGCCATCACTGTGTTAGAGGACTCTTCGGAAACTGAAAATTTCCTGAGCTGCGGTAGAAGCACTACGCCAATGAGTACTTATTTCGTGATATATGGCATCGCGTGTTGTGCGCGAAGTGCTTTTCATACACAATGAGCTCCTTGAAATATTAGGTGCAATTTAGCAGCTAAGTTTGCGAAAAACAACTGAATATTGTTGTGTTGTACCCCATATTACTCCTGTGAATACGTGATGTTTAACTTTGCAATAACAAAACTTGCGTAGTATGATCGTCGAAAGAGTCGGGCTTTTTTTATGAATCGTATATATGTGCTATAGGCGAACGCAATATTTTAATCAAAAGAAGCTTGATAGATAGATAGATAGATAGATAGATAGATAGATAGATAGATAGATAGATAGATAGATAGATAGATAGATAGATAGATAGATAGATAGATAGATAGATAGATAGATAGATAGACAGACAGACAGACAGACAGACAGACAGACAGACTAGATAGATAGATAGATAGATAGATAGATAGATAGATAGATAGATAGATAGATAGATAGATAGATAGATAGATAGATAGATAGATAGATAGATAGATAGATAGATAGATAGATAGATTAAATACAGCTTCATTTTGGTTCGGGGTCCATGCCGCAAAGTAGTTATAAAAACAAACAATCAGTCAATCAGTCAACAAACTTTATTTGGGTCTTCAAAAACTACAGAGCCGCGGTTGCTGGCCGCGCCCTTGTTGAGGTTGGTAGACTGTGGTGTTCCACACTTTCGCGGGCCTTTTGGACAGTTCCTAACTGTTTGTGGAAATGGCTGGTTTTGACGGCTTCGTACCAGTCCTCTTGTTTACTGAAAGAGGCATTTTGTAACGCCGAACATTACCAGAGCGTGTGAGCTAACAAGCAATACTCTCCGTAGCATTAAAGGGGGGGGGGGGGGATGTATGGATGTATCAATGTGTGAAGCAAAGCGACTGAACCTTCCTTTCGACGGGAAAGATCCCAATTGTAACATTCTCAGGGTGGAAGATTAAGGTTAATTCAGCCTTGTGCGTGGGAATGGGAATTCCAGCGCCTAATCACAAGGTGTTTCACTATGATTGGAAAAGAGAGGAATGGGTCGAAGTTATGCTTTTATTCCGGATTGCCTATAGCTTATTGGGACCATCGCGGAATGTCAGACATCGCGCTTGGCCGTGAACAAGTTCATTCGGGTTCGGTTAGTTGGGCTTTATATATATTCCCACGCGGCGCTGAGTCGCATATGATAGTGTGAAAGGCATAAAATTATCTTTGCTTGATTATAGCCGCCGCTTCCTTTGAGATGAGACCAGATAAAAAGGCCCGGATGGCTGATCTAGATTTCTTGTATATGTAAGGCTGCGGAGGGTTGTTGAAAGCTAGACCGAAGGCAGCTTTATCGACCGCTGCAACCATGAAATGTCTAACTGAAGCTGCATTGAGGATCATCCGACGTAGATCAGCTACAGCAGCTACAAAATACGTTTCCTCAAGTAGCTTTTTGTTAGAACACGCCTTCAACTTCCAACGCAGCGCTGCGGATGGCAGAGTTTCAAGTATCTACGTAAGAAACGTTTGCAACCATGGTTGCCAGCTTTAGTTCTTGTGGCGGTCGTGCCTTAGAAAATTGTGAAACAAGGAACCTCATGTCCAAGGAAGGCTATACCACAACGATAATTGAATGTGGACAAATGAGAGTCAGCGTATTTTGGCCCTTTATACGAATTTTAGGTGGAAATTTTTAGACACTACGTACTGATCAGCCTAATTCGCGAAAAAAAAAAACAGAACATACATTTTCCCGTACATTAGTGAAAATACTTTCGTAACGTCTGTGGGGCTCATACTTCACCATATAATTTTGAGTTCAGTTATAAAATCAGATTTGTTGTGTGGGAGCGCATATTATCTCACACTCTCGCTCATCTGAACCTTTTCGAGATTGTCACATCACCATGATGACAACACGCAAGCGCCTAGACGACGTATGGGCGGTTTTTCCGCAATGTGATTGTCATTACAAGTGTGTGGGGGTGCTGTACATATCTCTATAGTGACGAAAGTTTCAGAACGACGGACTTCTATGTGTAGCAATCTTAGTTTAATTCCTGCCATATTGCAACAACTACGGACCCAGATTAACGTGTCCAAACTCACGCATACCAGCAAAATAAGCGAAACAATTATTATTTTCTTTCAGGCTTCTTCAGCACGCATATTTGTATGTGTATTTATATCCTATAAACTGAATATTTACATAGCGCTTACACAGTCCACGAACAGATAAGATTGAGAGCCTAGCTCAATTGAGAATATTTAGTTAATGGTGATCTGGGCACACTAGCCAATAATTACGCAGCCATTGAATGGGCTTCATTGGAAAACCTAGTCTCTGTGTAACACTCCACTACTTGGTTTTTTGCCAATTCTTATGAATAAGTATTTGCCGGTTTCGTAAGGACATGTATCAACATGGTCAACCGGTTGTGGTCTTTTCCTTGAATTGAAAGTATAAGAAGAAGAAGAAGTCGAAGATAGCACCGGAACGGCTGAATGATGTCGTCAATGTGGAAGCCTTCGACGTCCGTTTGCCAGCCGAAGCACCGGCTATGATGGTTACCGACGAAGTCTCAACGTCCGAATGGAGCGGCAGTGATCCGGACGTGGGCCGTGAAGGCCGCCACGACAGCCTTCCACCGTTTGACGATACGGACGTCGAAATGGGTAAGCTGGTAAACAAGATTATGTTTGATGCAAACAATATTTATATGGCAACTCCGTCAACGCTTTTCTTGACTCTAGTTGGGTACTTGGCCACGTGGTGGTCGATTAACATGCTCAATATTGTATAAGTGATTCATATATCAAACTTATTTGCACCACAGCTAGGTAAAAACAGGTGCCGTATATCTATAATAAACATGTAGGTGTCCTAAACATGGCTGTCTGCTCCACATAAAGCAGTTGCTCAGTAACCGTCCCGACTTGTTTTTGTGGAAACCAAGTTTTATGTAAGCGTCTTTGTTGAGTTGTAGCCCTGGAAGCTTGAAATACAAGGTAATCGTTTACATGGGTGATAAGCTCTATCCCCCCAGCCACTGATTACCGACAGTAAGATATTCTTCGTGGTGTCTTCACCAATCTCAAATGCAATTAAAAAGGTGAAATTCTCATCAATTAAAGCAACTAAAATATTTAAAAATTGAGAACGTTATAGGAACTCTTGGGGAGTTCATCACCTTTTTTAATTCTATCCACAAGCTCTTGCTATACATAGCGTGATTACTGACAATAAATTTCACATAACTTTTCTTACTAGGATTTCTTTTTTGTTTGTTTCATTGGCTGACATGCATGCTTTATACATTTAAAATACATAGACATTTTTTGTATACTCAAGCTTCTTCTATGTGTACGCGGAGAAAAAATAACTTTTTTAATCAATGCAGTTGTCAAATTCTTTTATGTTTACGTGGAAATGAATAAACTGTTTTATTCGATGCAATTTACAAATTCTTTGATATTTACGTGGACAAGGATAAACTGTTTTATACAATGCAATTTACGAATTCTGATTAGCATTGAGCTTATAAATTTATCACCGTCTGGCCTGAAAGCTAAGAAACATCGCGCAGAAAATTTAAACTGCCAAGAATTTATGGCGTTTCTATGAATCAAAGTTCTTTTTTTTACCTGCTCAGTCAGTGCAGTATAAGAACACGAAAACCTGATTGCATGTAGAGAGACCAGTTAAGGTTCTTTTTTTTTAGGTATGGTTACTTTGTGACTTACTTCTCACCAGCAATTCATTTCTCTTACATTTGATGTAAGTGAACAAAATAGTAATTTATCATTTTATGCGTGTCGAGAGGAAAGACTTCCCTGACTGAAATGACACCTTCAGGTAAATTTTAAAGGCCTACGGAAAGGAGATTTTCCTTGTCTAAGACAATAACTTAGCGGCCCTCAGATATTTAAGTCTACTCCTCTCGTATGTGGCACAAATGGCAAGCTCCCGCACAAAACATGTATTCCCATAAATCCTGCTGGCATCGCCTTTATCACTTTTACGTCAAAACTGAAGTATTCTTTTTATGAAAGATAACTACGGCAAATTTTCTAAAAAAAAACGCTGAACGATTTGGCTTGATAGTTAGATGACAGCAAAAAAAAAGAAGGGCGGAGGGGGGAGCAGTGGCGCACTTGTGGGGCCAGTGGAAGAAACCCTGAGCTTATAGCCTTCGTCCGCCTCCTCCTTATCTTCTTCCCCAATATATTTCTATTCCCGCCTCCTAGTACACTGTACTACACAAAACTGCGATATGTGTTACCCTTGCCTTTCACCTCACCACCACTCCTCATTACAGCCACTAGATATACACTCAGAATCACGATGCTATGCATAACCCTTCTTCTCCTCTCTTTCCTTTACTCACCGTCACATACTCCTCATTCTCACTTCTTTTACCCACTTCTTTGCTATAATATAGTATGCTCATTGTGCGCCTAAGGACAGGCTTTCGAGAAAAAAAGCGAGTATATGTAAAACGAGGCTGGGCTCACCATATCTTAACAATTCTGACCCTCACTCAGTCATTCACTGCAGCACAACGCAGCTTTTTGCAACTCACAGAGCTCTGATTTTGAACAAAGAAATACCTAACTCGACGAAGACGGGGGGACAAAAACGCTATGCTGACTAGACCCATATTTTAATAAGTTTGCGCGTCAACATGCTCAGGGCAAAACTCAATGTAGAAGGTTTTTGAATAGCGTACGCTAAGTTATAAAGTGTATGCAGCGTTTGCGTATGGGCACATTATGAGTTTCCGATACCGTTTGTTCCCCGCAAACGCTGATGAATGCTTTAGTGGCAGCAAAGTGGCTTTGTGGTTTTTGCGGGCCGTACGTTATTACGTATTTTTTGCGGGCAGACCGCAAACGATAACGCTGGTTAGTGTTATGAGGCATGTGCCGTGGCAGCGACAGCAACAGATAGCATTCGCGTGCGCCATTCTAAGACACATCGAGGAAAAGAATCCTCTGGCATTGCAAAATCACGATTGCGAAAGAAATATCCATTGATTTTCGCAAATCGTTATAGCTTCGTTGTTAACAACAGTTTGTGCAATTCTGCACTACAGAGCTTAATAAAGTTGAACTATATAAGTTACCATTCTTGGACGTTTTCAGTGATATATATATATATATATATATATATGTGTGTATATATATATATATATATATATATATATATATATATATATATATAATGAATAGATAGATAGATAGATAGATAGATAGATAGATAGATAGATAGATAGATAGATAGATAGATAGATAGATAGATAGATAGATAGATAGATAGATTCTACACAGTTTGCTACATGACACATGCTGCACCACTAGTAGGAGATCCCACTTTAGTCTTTACGAAGAACATCCTGCGTTAAAAATTACGCAGGTGGTGGGGCGCAGTACGAGGAGTAGATCCACCAGTAGGAGATCCCACTTCAGTCTTTACGAAGAACATCCTGCGTTAAAAATTACGCAGGTGGTGGGGCACAGTACGAGGAGGAATGGGAGCGCGTACACGCGCGTCGACGTGTTGCGTCAGCGGGCATCTGGTGCTTAGTGTCTCTCTCCGCTGCTGCCGTGCTCTGCCTACTGCTGCTGCAGCTGCGCAACGACAAGGGACTCTCAGCCATGCTGTCACGCTTCATGGAAGCCGCACTTGCTCTACGCTTGGGAGGCTATAGTTGAATGACGCCTAGTGCTGCCGCTTGGATGATATTACCTTGTTCCTTTCCAACGAGTGATTTTTTTGGCAAATATCAATAACTGGAATGCCACTGACCTGAGCAGCTGTTTGCACAACTTGTTGCTGTGTGATAGTTAATTACCGTTAAGGAATTTGCTTTTTTTGTATCGGAATAAGTTTGTTGTATTGGAACACATTGTTCTACTTAGTTTTTTTTTTCGTTATGTCCAATAGAACATGCCATCGCGAGAAGAGGCCAAAAACGAGCTCTGCCACAAAAAATATATTTGCTTGTACTGCGTGATCATCGCTGTATTATGGGTAACGTGATTGTGATAAGCGACATAAGTAGGCTGCAGTAGCACTTAGGTTATTCGTCAATTTGGGCTATCAAGCAAAACTTACTTTGGTTCTGATTGAGGGCACACAAAGAAAATAAGCTACATGGGTATAGAGTGCGGCAAAAGTGTTAATAGGATAGCAATACAATAATTTCAAAATAAGGAGCATGAGGTGTTAAGCACAGGCTGTAGCGAACTATCTACAATACAGACTAGCACTAAAGTAGCAAGCTGACAATAAGTTATCAAAAATGCCAGGCCAGCATAGAAGGTGCAGCACAGTCACAACGAAAGCTTCAACAGCGGCTTGTTAGAGCTTTTTGATTCATAACACTCATTAAGTAACTGCTGCAAGCACCCTTGCTTGATACCCACTATGGCATTATTAATAACCTTTTGGGTTATTAATAATGCCGGCATTCGCTATACTATTTTTCGTCATTCTTTTGAAAAGAGTGGTATCCTCTAAACACTTGCAAGGAATTTAGTGCCGATTGTGGATGCAGTGGCTGACGACGATGAAGAATTATGGCTGAAGTGGGTATGCACCACAATTAATAGGAGAACAAGAACAAGCTATTGTAATTGCTTACAACATTGGACGGCCCACTAGTTACGCTATTCGCATTCTGCGACGCTTTACGCGATTGCTTTCCCGACAGCAAGCCTGCCTAAGGCAAGTTCGCCAAGAAGTCATGAGCACCAGCGTAGCTCAGTGGTGGAATACTGGGCTGGCACCCAGCGGACACGGGTTCGATTCCCACTTTGTCCTTAGTGATAAGGTTTTCTTCTATTTTCATGCCATGTGATTACGGACACCGGTGGAGGCGGTGGCGGCAGCGGCAGCGGTAGACAACTGCGCGTGACCCGGTTTGTGATTTCATAACTTTCGCTGTGAAATGATTGACAGAGCTTATAGGCTGCTTTCCAGATGTACCTACTGTAATAAAGAACTGAAACAGAACAGTTAATCGAGACCAGGTGGGAGCGTAGCCTAGCCAGCGAAATCAGCGACAACGTCCGGGCCAAGCGTCTCGTGCTTAGCACTTACGATGTGTTTGCCGAGCTTTCCATGACCCACTACTTCTATAAATATTGCCCCCTCGCTGAAGACGGAGCCAAGTAAGTGTTCTAAAGTGTCGTGAGGACAAGTGGTTCGTGATACGGTTCGAGACGATCCACTTGTACGATTTCGCGGCCTCGGCGACGCAGGTCTCCAGTGACCGTGAGAGGTTCAATGAGGTAGTTGACAGCGGAAGTTTGCTCTCTGACGCGATAAGCTCCATGGTACCTGCTGACGAACTTTGTAGAGGTACCAGGAGCAGCACTGGGAGGAACTAACAGCCAAACAACAGAGCCGCATCGGCAATTGGCGTGCCTTCGGATAAGTCGGGTCGATAGGGGACAATGGTGTGAATTGGGGATGATGGATCTCGACCATAAGCCCCGCCGCGGTGGTCTAGTGGCTAATGTACTCGGGTGCTGACCCGCAGGTCGCGGGTTCGAATCCAGGCTGCGGCGGCTGCATTTCCGATGGAGGCGGAAATGTTGTAGGCCCGTGTGCTCAGATTTGGGTGCACGTTAAAGAACCCCAGGTGGTCGAAATTTCCGGAGCCCTCCACTACGGCGTCTCTCATAATCATATGGTGGTTTTGGGACGTTAAACTCCACATATCAATCAATCTCGACCATAAAGTAAAAAGGAGGAAGAAAAGCCTGTAGTCGCTTGAGGTGCCGTGTTGTAAGCGTATGTTACGTAGGGAAGGATAAGATCCCAGTTGGTGTAGCTGGAGACGACTTACATAGAAAGCATGTCGCCAAGAGCATGGTTGAAATGTTCGGTCAAGCCATTTAGCTGTGGGCGATATGCGGTAGTACAGTGGTGGATCACATGGCATTCAGCAACAAGTTCTTGAATAACATCCGAGAAAAAGACGCGGCTACGGTCGCTCAAAAGTTCACGTGGAGTGCCGTGACGCCGAACAATACGTTGCAGGAAGAAAGACGCAACATCACGTGCTGTCGCTGCTGGTAGAGCAGCCGTGTCTGCTTATCTCTTGAGATGGTCGATTGCTACTATAATCCAGCGATTCTCAGCTCATGTATGTGGCAGAGGACCGTAAAGGTCTATTCCACCCGGTTGAATGGTCGCACTGGGCACTTTAACGGCTGTATTGGTGCAGTAGGACTGCTAGGATCATGCATGCGGCGTTGGCACTCTGTGCAAGATCGATTGTACTTTTGAACGAATGTATACATGCCATGCCAATAAATCGAAAACGTAGCCTGGCGTGGGTTTTAAACAAACTGGCGTGTGCACACTGCGGATCGGCATGGAAAGCAGCACATATGCTGGCACGGAGATGTCTGGGTATGACGAATAGCCATTTGCGGTCGTCAGGGTGGTAGTTGCGGCAATAAACTAATCCATCACAAAAGGCGAAGTGAGAGGCTTGTCGGTGTAGCGCTCGAGATGGCGGGTGAGCGAGTGTTTCAGATAGGTAATTCATCAGAGACGCAATCCAAGAATCTTGGCGCTGCTCTGCAGCCATGTCGATGGGTCCTGATAGTGGAAGGAAGTTGTCTTGGATGGAGACACTCGCAATATCAGTAGAAACAGGCGAACGCGAAAGAGCATCGGCATCAGCAAGCTTCTGGCCTGAGCGATGAATGACACGGATGTTGTACTCTTGGAGCCGTAAAGCCTATCGTGCCAAGCGTCCGGAGAGATCTTTGAGGGAGGATAACCAGCAGAGTGCGTAGTGGTCGATAACAACATTGAAAGGGTGGCCGTACAGATAGGGCTTAAATTTTGTAATGACCCAGATAATCACTAGGCATTCTTTCTCAGTTACCGAATACTTACTTCTGTTTTTGTAAGAGTTCGGCTTGCCTACGCAACAACATATTCTTGGTAACCAGGCTTTCGTTGGGCGAGTACAGCGCCAAGACCGACACCACTAGCATCCATGTGGATTTCTGTGATAGCGCTTGAATCGAACTGACGCAGTACGGCTGGGGTTGTAAGCAGTTCACGAAGCTTTGCAAAAGCACTGTCGCAGACTGGAGACCACGCAGATAGATTTCGGTTTCCCTGAAGTTGGTCTGTCAGAGGTGCCATGATCGAGACGAAATCCTGGACGAAGCGGCGGAAGTATGAGCAAAGCCCAATGAAACTACGCAGCTCCTTGAGAGACGCGGGCCTCGGGAACTCGCGAACAGCACGTAGCTTAGCGGGGTCAGGAAGAACGCCATCATTCGACACGACGTGTCCGAGAATGGTCAGCTTGCGTGCTCCAAAATGACACTTCTTCAAGTTTATTTCGAGGCCTGCTGCAGAGAGGCAGCGTAGAACCTGTTTCAAGCGACGAAGGTGCGTGGAAAAATCGGGCGAGAATACCAACACATCATCTAAGTAGCACAAACACGTGTTCCATTTGAGGCTTCGTAGGATAGTGTCCATCATGCGCTCAAATGTTTCCGGCGCATTGCATAGGCGGAATGGCATCACGTTAAATTCGTATAGGCCGTCTGGTGTAACAAAGGCAGTTTATGGCCTATCATCCAGATTAATTTGCACTTGCCAGTTCCCAGAGCGTAAATCAAGGGAGGAATGGAACTCTGCGTCTTGTAAAGAGTCAAGGGCGTCATTGATTCGAGGCAAAGGATCAACATCCTTTCGTGTTATTCTGTTTAGACGACGATAATCTACAGAAAAGCATATCTTGCCATCATTCTTTTTAACCCAAACAACCAGTGACGCCCAAGGAGTGTTTGATAGTTGAATGACGCCACGCTTTAAACATGTCACCTACTTGTTCATCGATGACACGGCGTTCAGTCGGCGAAACACGGTATGGTCGCTGCCGTAGCGGTGGGTGATTACCTGTGTCGATCTGGTGGCATACAGTAGATGT
Source organism: Rhipicephalus annulatus (assembly GCA_013436015.1). Lineage (NCBI taxonomy): Eukaryota > Metazoa > Arthropoda > Arachnida > Ixodida > Ixodidae > Rhipicephalus > Rhipicephalus annulatus. Next base: position 46,542 of record WOVY01007513.1, read on the forward strand.
TCGACCTAAAGTAGCGCTGTGACTGTCGAAAGATGGCCGAAACTTGCCAAGGAGGCTCAAAAGCTCACACCTCTATTGTGGGTTTAGGCCCTTGTCGATGACACGGTTGAAAATGTCAGTAGTGGAAGTCGGAAATGTCGGTAGTGGATTCACGGAACTACAGGAGAGGGCGCTCACTTCCTATGAGCCATCAGGAACGTCAAGTGTAGCGATGGTTTCGAATGATTCTATCGAGCCAGTACATTCCCCTCGAAGCAGCGCAATCATGAATGAGAACGGATTCTCCACAGGGCCCGTCAGTCGCCCCACCTTCAAGAGTAAGGAGAGCAGTTGGGAGCGTTGATAAGTGGCGATGAACGAAAGCAGCGGAAGGCGTGAAGAATGCGGTAGCCTTGACGACGGAGGAACACGACACAGGTTCGAAGACAGTAGCGCGTGGAGGGATCTGGGTGTCGTCACTATTGACCAACTTCGCGTAGAAAAGGTGGTCGTCTGCTGGTAGAGCATCACCAGGGGACAAAAGATGACTTCGGCACGGGCCGCAATCAATGACGGCTTGGTGATGGGAGAGAAAATCCCCAACCTAAAATGAGTCGTGAGAGCAGTGTGGGAGTACGTACAAACTGCACATTGTAGGGCACTTTTTTTAATTACACGTCTGGCAGTACACGTGGCCAACAGGTTTCACAGGCTGGCAGTGGCAGCATGAAGACATGAACCCAGTAAGGCGTTGTCACTTTCGAGATTGAACGCAAACTTTCGGCGATGACAGAAATTGATTGATATGTGGGGTTTAACGTCCCAAAACCACTATATATTAATGAGAGACGCCGTAGTGAAGGGCTTCGGAAATTTAGACCACCTGGGGTTCTTTAACGTGCACCCAAATCTGAGCACACGGGCCTACAACATTTCCGCCTCCACCGGAAATGCAGCCGCCACAGCCGGGATTCGAACCCGCGCCCTGCGGGTCAGCAGCCGAGTACTTAGCCACTAGACCACCGCGGATGGGGTTCGATGACAAAATGGCGGCACCAGTATGAGTAAGGGCAAGTACGCGGGTACACCTTCAAGACACGGCATTAATTACATTCGGCAGCAAACGAAGAGGGACTTGTGCTTCGCAAAGAGGGACGCAGTTCTTGCCTCGGGAACTGCGTCGTTTAGTTTTCTGCGTCGATTGTAGGGGGGCGTCGGTGCATCGGGGAAGGTGAGCGCGACGTGGAGAAGAGATCGTGATCAGAAGCTGGTCGGTGGCTTGGTCAACGAGAGTACAATTCGGGGGCCTGGAGTGTAGGCAGTGTACGTGTGGTCGTACTCATATGAACGTTGGTTTTCACGTGAGTGGAGTGGGCGGTGGCAGCACAGACGTCCGACGTGTCTGGGTAGACCACACGAAAAGCAGATTGGGTCGGTTGTTGGCAGTACGCCATGGGTTAAGAACTCCGTGGACAGGAGGTCGTCGCGGCTGGGCGGCATAAACAGGAGCAGGTAGTGGAGGTGGTGTTTGGAACGTCTGTGTTCGTGGTCGTGCTGCTGCTTCAGCGTACGTCACTGGTGCATTGACTTGTCGCACCAGCTGTGGAGGAAGGACCTCAGACACTTGATCTTGTATTACAGTCCGTAGTGTAGGGCTAAGCGGCGCACTGCACTCCGGTAGGCCGGAGATGAGTGATAGTTGGCGGGCAACTTGTTCGCGCACGAACTCTTTTATCTGCGCGAGGAGGACGGGATCTTGCAAGGGAGTCAAGCCGGACATCGATTCCTGATGTGGTACAGCACTGCGGGTGACGAGATGTTGCTTGGTGTAACTCATCATAACTTTGGCAGAGCTCAGTAACTTGGGCGACAATACCAGGGCTTTTTGAAATAAACATCTGGAATACGTCCTCGTGTCTATCTATAAAAATATGCTTGATGTGGTCCACCTCTGCCATGTTCGCATCAACGTGCTTGCACAAGTCAATGAAGCCTTCTATGTAACTGGTAAAATTTCTCCCCAGGCAGGCAGTTGAGATCTCGACTGAAGGCGCTGCTCCGCACGAAGTTCACAGACAGCACGACGATCGAAGACATCACTGAACTATGCCTTGAATGCTGTCCAGGTGGGAACGTCGGTCTCATGGTTCTGAAGCCACAAGTGGGCGATGCCACTGAGATAAATGCCGACAGTGGCCAGTCTCATTGCTTCATCCCATTTGTTCAAGACACTGACGAGTTCGTAAATAGCCAGCCAGTCGTCGACGTCATTATCGTCAGTGCCGCTGAATATGGGAGGGTCGCGCTGAAGGACCACGCTGGAGCACACAATGGCCTGGGGTGCCATAGGTGGAGGGCTTGCGGCAGATGCAGTGGTCCTGGCGGCAGGTCGAGTCCGGCTTCGCAACTCCAGGATTTCAAGAAGACCCAGCAAACTCCACCAAATATAATAAATAACGGAGGACAGTCAGAACTGTTATTTGAGACCAGGTAGAAGCGTAGGCCTAGCCAGCGAAATCAGCGACAACGTCCGGGCCGAGCGTCTCGTGCTTAGCACTGAGGATGTGTTTGAGTAGCTTTCCATGACCCACTACTTCATTACACTACCTTCAATGAGGAGCCGTCTATGACAGAAGATGTGCAGTGTGAGTAGACTGTCAAAAGGGTCACAGTAACAAGAATTCTATTTGATAATTTTGCAAATAGCTGAAGGTTGTTGGCAACCTGAAAACACAACGGTCAAAATAAAACGTACTAGCACGATAAGTTTCACGGGTTGTGTTATAGAGTAAAAAATAATGAAGGAATTATTCACTGTGAGTATTATAGTTTGTAAAATTGTAGATAATCTGGAAATATGACTAAGCTGGCTTATTATTTATGCCATATTTCTTTTTTCCTAACCAGCCAGAGGAAAGCACTGGTTATAACAGAATCAATAAGATTATGTAAAATTGCGCCTCGTGTGTTTTTTTCTGCTTGCAGAACTGTAATGCATTAAAATGCTTTCAGATTTGTGAAGTAGCAAACAGCATCTCACTAGAGCTCACAAAATCTGAGGTGAAATATCTGATTGTGCAAATGAGCACACGCATAAAAATTATTCAATATGTGGTGACAGGCTAAACAGAAATGGCGTATGGAATCGGCATAATTTGCTCATAACAAATTCAGTCACAGTGAAACAAAATTTACAGGTAGCAGTTCAACCAAACCAGCAAGTACATTGAATATAGTAATCATTCAATATACTAACAAATATGGTAATAAATGTATCGTAGTAAATAGAAAGGAGTTCACTTTGCATTTCATCATTTCTTTTAATAGTGAGTGGTGGGGTTGAACTATGGCACAAAAAGAGTAATTAGTATTGTATAGAGAGTGTACGCCGGGCTACTGTGGTGCATCAAGTTCAAACGACTTAATTTAAACGACTATTGTGGTGCAAGTTCGAACGAGCAGTACATTCCGAGAATTAGTCTATAATTTACTGTCAGAATGAATAATTTCAAAATTAAGCAATTGACTGCCTTCCAAACTGAAGAACTTAACTGTGCTAAGACACTTTCCGCACGTCTTGTGAGATAGAAACTGATATTTGATGTAACTTCCTACCGGCGTGTAGGTCAAGACTAATTGAATTAACATAATTTACGAACTAAGAGTTCTTGATTCGTGCTTTATTCTTCACTTCCCCATGGCATCGTTGTATATCATGCCTAAAGGGGCCCAGCAACACTTCTTAGGCAGTCGTAGAATAAATCCACTAAAATAGCTTTTGCCTCATGTACTCACCACCGAAAAAATTTTTTTATAATGCGTCCAGAACTAGCAGAGATTTCTCGCACGCTGATATCATATTTTTCTTCTCCCGTCCTGACTAAAGTCCTTGAAGCTAAGCAGGGAAGGCTGGCAATGGCAAAAAAAAATCTGTTGCGCGTGCCTCAAGCCCTTGAGTATTTTTTTTTCTTTTTCTTCTTATAAGCAGATTTTCAGTGTCATCATGTGCGCTCGCATGAACATGTCGCGGCCTCTGACGGCAATCCCTGCAATGACCAAGTGCATCATACTGAAATCAGCAATGGCTTATAGAACAGCTGCGACGAGTGATTTTTAAGCTCCTTCCGTCATCTGTTGATCGAAGAGAAGCAATTTTTGCTGAATTTGAGTATTTATTCTGAATTCCAGGCTACGTAATGCTCTACCAAATTTTTGCTCGCTTGTCGTCAGGAGCCTCTGCTATCAATCGGCAGCGTTTTCTGGCCATGCTAAAAAACTGGTGCGTGAGACATTTAATAAAACCACCATAAAAGCGCATTGATCCGACGAAAATATCTTGAAAAACAACTTGTTTAAAATGTGAATAGAGTGTCTACATGATCCGGTAGTATCAATGTTTACTTTATCTACCTTTTTATTTCCATCAGCAACTAGTGGGAAACATGTAGTGGGTACTCAGCACGCTGAAAGTTATTGTCACTTACAGAGCCGCTTATTTACTCGCTTTCAGCGAATGTCGAGTGCAGAAAACGAGGGCTACGCAATGTGCCCTCCGAAGGAGTCGCAGAAGGGGCCCAGGCCTTCCATTCAGGACGGCAAGACATCTATGAATGAGCGGCCTCAGAAGCTCCGAAAGCTGCCGACACATGAGCAAGCAACCGACACCGAACAAGAGGAGCACAACAAGGCCTTCTACAGCGCCTCACAACGCTACCAACGCCTACTGAAGCCTTACTTGGGTGAGAATCGCCGAGTGGATTGCGCAGGCCCAACGTATGAGGACAAGTTGCAAAATATGGAGCACTGCACTGACGAACGTGATTCGCAACACGACGCTCTACAACATGCGAGAACGAGCTTGAAAGGGAGGCTCAGGAAAGGCTAAAGAAATCGAACTCAATGATCAAAACCAAAGCATCAAAATTTGTGCTACCTCCATGCGGCCCAGAGCGTGGCACTAGAAAAGAAATGCAATCGAAATGGGCAAAAATCAGTGATAGACCATGCAAGACCATTGCAAAGAAACGAAAGAGTGAACCAAGCTGAGGAATGCTTTTCCGATAAAAAGGATAACAAAGCAGTTGTGGATGTATTTGCTGGTACCTCCCAAGTGGAGCCCGAGAGCAAATACCTGACTTTACGAAAAAGCGATGCACTGCTCAGCCATGTTTCTACTGGCTGTTTTGAAGAGGTATTCACGTCTT
>WOVY01007514.1:0-26959 GCA_013436015.1 Rhipicephalus annulatus
TATATATATAATTAAGAATAAAGGAGCACACTTACGAAAATTGGATAATTGTTTACTCTACGTTTCGGCCGTGCCATGGCGGAAACGTAGAGTAAACAATTATCAAATTTTCGTAAGTGTGCTCCTTTATTACTAATTAAATTTGCACCGGACCCACAAAATTTCTTTGTTGAACCTTATATATATATATATATATATATATATATATATATGTGCCGCTAGTTTCCTCTATGAATAATAGAGTTTGTATGCCCCATAGTGCACAAGAGGGGTGTCTAAACGAGCACTGTATGTATAAAATGATGTAAGAAATTTTTTGAGTTTGAAGTTAATAAACTTCTCTTTGTATCAGTCCAAGACTGCTATCTGTGCAAGACTGCTGCCGTAATTGGACTTTCTTTTTACAGGGCACAGATTCGCCCAAATAAACAGTCAAATCCCAACACGAAGTCTCCGTTTTCGGCCACGTCACGACCCCGTGACATCTGGTTGAAGTGCGGGGTATCAATCCCCGTACCTCTCGAAGGCAGGACCGTCAAAGTCCTAAAGGTATTCAAGCGCGCACTTGCGTCGTTCTTCCTGCGAAACGGTCTTCTACAAAAGAAAAACTTTTCACCGCTTCGAGCCAAGTACCTCCTTGTGGTGCCTTCAGCTCTGCGACCAGAACTCCTGCAGACCCTGCACGACGATCCGACAGCAGGGCACCTCGGTGTTTCTCGCACGCTCGCGAGGATACAAGAAAGGTACTACTGGTCACGTCTAACCACTGACGGTACTCGTTATGTGAGGACATGCCGGGACTGTCAGCGACGCAAGACACCGCCGACAAGGCCAGTGGAACATCTGCAGCCAATTGAACTACCTTGCCGACCTTTCCTGCAGATTGGTATGGACCCTACTGGGACGTTCCTAACGTCGGCTTTCGTAAACAAGTGGATCATGGTAGCTACCGACTACCTCACCCGCTACACCGAGACAAAAGCTCTGCCAAAAGGCAGTGCATCAAGTTTTTCGTCGAAAATATCGTCCTACGTCACGGCGCCCCGGAGGTCCTTATCACCGACAGAGGAATGGGAATTTTCTGCTGACTTAACTCAAGCGATCTCGGCATACAGCCAGACAGACCACCGCCGGACGACAGCGTACCACACACAGACCAACGGCCTCACCGAGCGGCTTAACAAGACGATCGCCGACATGCCCCCAATGTACGTCGATGTCGAACACAAGACGTCGGACGCCATTCTTCCGTACGTGGCCTTCGCATACAACACGGCGGTGCAGGAACGATGCAGATATCTCCATACAAATAGGTCTACGGAAGGAGCCCCGCAATGACGCTCGATGCCGTGTTACCCAACGCCACCGATGAAGAAAACCTCGATGTGAGTGAGTCCCTTCAACGCACCGAGGAAGCCCGACAACTCGCGCGTCTCCGTATCAAGAATCAACAGATGACCGACAGCTGCCGTTACAATCTCCGACGACGCTTCGTGGAATACCAGCCGGTGAACGTGTTTGGGTGTGGACGCCGATACGCCGACGTGGACTAAGTGAAAAGCTTCTGCGACGGTACTTCGGACCGTGCAGGGTGGTTTGACGTCTCGGCCCACTGGATTACGAGGTTGTCCCCGACGGCATCACGAACTCTCAACGACGCCGATCACGACCTGAAGTCGTCCATGTCGCACGCCTCCAGCCGTTTCATGCGCAGGTTAACAAACTGAAACAGTGTTTTTTTGTATTATTCTTGTATCGTAATTTATTCATTGTACTTTCTTGCATTATTGTTGTACCTTCATCTTTAGTTAAAGCATCGGGACGATGCCTTTTTCAGAGGGGGGCAATGCCACGTTCCATTTCCCAAGTTTTGTTATTGTCCCAAAAACACTACGCGATTCTCAGCACAAACCGCCCATGCAGTTTTCAAGAAGCTTCTGGACTGTAGTAGATCATTTCAATAAGATCACGCCCACTCAGCGAACGGTACAGATTATTCTGGACCTACGCCACCGCCAGCGATAACGCTAGAACATTCAACGGCAAGAGTATAAATGCCGACGCGCTTCGCCGCTTGTCAGTTGTTGATTGACGGCCGACGCTCCGTTCGCCGCTATCAGTCCAAGACTGCTATCTGTGCAAGACTACTGCTGTAATTGGACTTTCCGTTAACCGGGCACAGGTTCGCCAAAATAAACAGTCAAATCCCAACACGAAGTCTCCTGTCTTCGGCCACGTCACGACCCCGTGACATTATTAATAATATGTTTTGTTACACACACACACACACACACGCACACACACACACACACACACACACACACACACACACACAAACGTGCACGCGTGCAAGTGCGAGGTATCTATAGGAATGCACTGACTGTGCAGTGTGGCCACTTCCCTCTGCCATAAGAGTCTCACAATGCCTCACAGCTGGCAGCACGTTATCTAGCGTTTGCTGTTTGCTTGATCAACGCAAAAGCTCCTCTACGCGTCTAGAAAGGCACATGTTTTCCATTAGAAGGACATAGTTGTCCATTTTTAAAGCTGTGTGTGTTTTTAGCGGTAATGGCTGTATTATTCCAGCCTTTTTCGACGTAGTTTGATGGCTTCCCAAGTGCGCCTACAAAACACCGAATGAGCCCGTTTTTGTCATAACACCTGTCGAACGAAATGCATTAAAGACTCCTTCCACTACATGGCATTTATGTAGTGTTTTTTTTTCCCGAAACAGCTGCAAGTAAACATTGTGTGTTTGCCCCGCCGCGGTGGTCTAGTGGCTAACGTACTCGGCTGCTGACCCGCAGGGCGCGGGTTCGCAATCCCGGCTGCGGCGGCTGCATTTCCGATGGAGGCGGAAATGTTGTAGGCCCGTGTACTCAGATTTGGGTGCACGGTAAAGAACCCCAGGTGGTCTAAATTTCCGGAGCCCTCCTCTACGGCGTCTCTCATAATCATATAGTGGTTTTGGGACGTTAAACCCCACATATCAATCAATCAAGTAACATTGTGGATTTGTGTTAGGGTATATGCTTGTTACGAGAACTGCCCGGTTTCCATCCTAAATGGTACCGATGATTTTACTCTTTACTTTATTTGCTTTTTTCTCAACTTTCGTTCACGGACGATTTTTCGCTCACCACCAGTTGGTGCCGACCGCCGAAGGCGGAATTTCTGCGACATTAGCTCTCTAACGCTATGACGTTGAAACACTTGATTCTGCATTTTCAGCAGGTCTTTCAGCGCCCATATATATATATATTTGTTCAAACACGGACACAAAGAACAGTCGAAAAGCCGCCAAACTACGGTCTGAAAAATCTGAAAGCTGCAAGAAGAGAAGGTGTGAAGTGATGTATGTTATGCCAGATTTCCCGGCCAGTTTAAAAACAAGACGAACGGTGGGCACCACAATCATTGTGCAGTAGTGGCGGCCGCGCTGTTTCTTTGTAACTTTGGCGGCAATGCGAACAGCTTAAGCAAAAACGGCTGGTGTCGGCGGCCAGCGCGAAGCGTCGGTGCAGATCTTTAATTTGAGGACGCCTCTCAATGGAAAGCTATCTCCAGCCACTCAGAAAAGTAATGAACTGCCGATAGAGCAACAGTCAGCTGGCACACGATCATGTGGGCCAACAACAAGAACAGCTATCTAGCTCCACGTCCAGTTAGCAAGGTCCACTGGTTTTAGTGTAGCGCAAGTTGTTTCGAACACTCCTGTCTAAAGTGTGTCAGATTGCCCAGTCCTAATTATCCTTCTCGGAGTGTTTTTCCAGATCTCTTGCCTGGTACCATTCGTGAAGATCTTGGCATTGACTTCAGTAGTTCCGGGTGGGATCAGTAGAGTAGTTCAATCAATGTAACTGTGAGCTTCAATGGACCTACAAATGCATTCCAAGCGCATCAGCCGAACACCCACTACTGACGGTTTCATCTCGCTTCTCCGAGTAAGGAGTTCGTTTATCTGTCAAAGTTTTATATGTTGGTCCTGCAGTCCTAATGAATTGTGCAACAGGCCTTAGCTTTCAAGTGTGGGCTGATCAATACGGAGACCGTTCATAAGAACTGAACTGTGCCAACACATTTCACAAAGCTGCGAGGCCTGCTTCACGTTCTTCCTGACTAGCTTCCGAATTGAGAAGAAAGGTTTTATTAAAATGTTACGTAAGAATTAGCAAATAGCAACAGGACCAGAGTAACAGCAGGCTCAACCGATGTCCCTTTGTTTGCGTGCACACACAATGCGGGACAACCGAGAACGCGGCCGCTTTGCATTACACATTGAAAAAAGACACGTCCCCTTCTTTCAGCAGCTAGGTGAGTCGCTTCCTCAATGTGCGCATTAATTTGGAGCGAAGGAGCACCACATGCGAACAACTAAAGCAAACGGACCGCTCCCACGTTGTCACTATCATGTGGGTCATTATGCTTGGACAAACATTTGGCGAAGCCCGCTTCGTTTCTGGTGAGCGAAGCCTCTCTTTGTCATGAATTTTTTCTTTGCTTGCTCACTTTTGAGAATGGCTCTCTTGTGTGATGGTGAAAGCTTTCTTTGGCTTCTTCAGCAACTTGAAGGTTCGACTGAAGAGATAATATACTTAGAGTCACGTAAGAAAACTACATTTAAATGACGAATAGTTGAAATGACTGCCCTGTCGTTGCTTTACGCCTCACAATAATTATTTATATATTTATATCTTGCAAAAGATTGGAAGGTAAGCTACGTTAGAATTGACTATCCGAACATCATGTCAGTAATGTACAATGTAAACACACGAACACGAAAAGCTAAGAAGAAAAGAAGAAAAAATATTCGGAGGCAATGTGTACATTCGATTAACACTCTAGGGCTTAAAAGGCATGAATGAGTACAGTATGTATGGACATAGTAGAGTTTTTATATTGGGATCACATGGCGGATAGATTCCGTGCAAATAGTGACAAGGTATATTATGAAGTAAAGACCACTAAACTAATATGTGTCTTGAAAAAGTCATGAAAAGCGTTAACTGCACACCTTTATTTATCGGAATGTGACCATGGTCTACGCACTTATCCAATCGTAAACGGGAGCCTGTTGAGTCGGTTCAAGCAGTCACTCATTTCAGTGCGTTTTTGGAGCGAAGCTCCTTATAGCGGCACTGTTCGTCCCTCGTAGCTGTTGTAGTGTGATACAAGTATAACATTTCAACCTCCAAGGTGGGGCCAGTGAAAGATTTCTTCTGTGTGTTGTTTAACAATAAAAGATATTGCTTAATGTACATTCCAATGGCTGCTAAGTTGAAATGAGAGACATGAGTATTCGGCTTTTAGATAACGCGCACACTGTTATCTAAATAGCAGCCCTGGGCATGTACATTGAGCACTATCTGACAAGAAAGGGGCTGCTACGTTATACTCGATTGCTGTGTGTAACCTCCTTAGTTTTCGAAAGGTTTAGCGAGTTTTTGAGCCGCAGTGCCATGAATACAATGAACTAGTATGTACCATAAACTCGAGGTGGTTAAACGTGGGAAGTAGATACGTAAGCGCAATCCGTAAGAAAGTAAAAGCCGAATTCTCCTGTCTCTCATTTCCCAATTAGCAGCCATTGGCATGTATATTGAGCACTATCTGACAGGAAAAGGTTGCTACGTTATACTCGCTGGGCGTAACCTCCTTGGTTTTAGAAAGGTTTAGCGATCGTTGGGCCGCCGTGCCATGAATACAGTGAACTAGTATATACCATGAACTCGAGGTGGTTAAAGGTGGGAAGTAGACCCGAAGCGCAAGCCGTAAGAAAGTGTGCGTGTGCCACCTCTCGTTTAGTCCTTGAATGTCCGCTGGATGGCGGTGCTTCTATATGGGGAATATATGATGAAAAGATTCGAGATGGTGGTACTTGGAGTGTTGAATAGATGTTCGAATGGGCACACAGACAGATGCATGGATGGACGCATGAACGGACGCAGGGGCGGATGCATGGACGGTCACACAGATGGACGCATGGACGGACGGAACAAGAACAAATGAACAGACGAATGCTTCGCCCCACTCTCCATCATTCACTACGTGGATATGCTGCCATTTTTTTCATAATATTGCGAACATTCTTGTCTCTCAGTGTCATATGTCGCGTTTCCGCCAGGCAGATCGAACGCTTGATAAACATAAGGTGAGTGGGCTGCGCAGTTGCAACGCCAGAGCTTGCTTACCGGTGATCGCCAACGTTGCCGAAAGGAAGAAAGCCCAATCAGATGCTGGCAATTTTCGAGCGATAGCGACAAGCGACATCAACAAACTTGCGTGTCATCGCGTCAACAGGGCTGCAACCGCATATAGGCGACAAGGTGTCATTGTTGCTAGATAGAAAACGATTGCGTGCATGCCAATAAATTCTGAAAAGATGTTTGAAAGTAGGTCGATGATAACAAGCCGTATTTATTACCGTCTTGTGTGACATATCGAAGACACAAAAGTGTTTCATATTATTCCTTTATCGCAATCTTTAGTTTAACCATCACTGAGTGCGCAGAAAACGTACGCTATGACGGCCGAGGACGCATTTCAAACGAAGATTCACATTGCAGCGAGCGAGCATAATTGTGACAGGCTAGCATAGAAATATCGAAACACGCCATCAATAACAACGACAAAATACGGCCCGCTCTGTCACTCTCCTCATAAGACGCAAGTGTAAAAAAAGGTGGTTAAGACCTTGCATTCCTTGAAGTACTCGCGGATGACAAGCATCGAGAGCAAATGAGACCGAAGCGTGGACCAGGGGCGCAGCCGTGTGGCCGGAAATACGTCAAGCTGGCTTCCGGGTGACAAGCAATATTTTTCCAGTTTTCCAGAAATGCGCGACGCGACAAGCGTGGCTTTTAATTGCGCCCGCGACCACCAAACATTTCGCTAGTTGCTGTCATTTGGCACTCTCACTAGAAAATCACGTGCATGTGGTTGAGTTTTGAATTGTCTGGCAGAGCTAGTGAAGCAACAAGCGTAACGCCAGTGTCTGTAGTTGCTTACAGTCTGACGGAGATGAGAAGATTATGCATCAGAGAGACAGTCTTTGAAGATGGCTTAAAAATACAAGAGGGCACAAACTTGGAGTTGAAAATTGTTCTACGCCCATGGCAGAACACCTCCAGTGCGTTATACTCCACAAAAGCGCTACTGTCATTCTCATGGGCGACAGGCTTGAAGGAAACGTTGTAAATAGTGCAGTGCGTGTGAGTGACTGTATGCGTTATGTGACTGTTATGCGTGCATGTAACTGCATTTGTTGTGTGTTTATTATTTCATATATCATTGTCATCATCCGGCACCAGAAGTAGCCTGTGAGGTGAAAACCCACGCAAACCTATTGAGCACCTCACTTAAATAATTTTCTCTCTCTCTCTCTCAAATACGTGCGTCAGGAGTCATGTGGCCCTTGATCAAAGCAGCATCCGGCTAAACACTGTTAAAAAGAGGTCGCATAACATAAAATATATATTTGCGATACAAACCATATATTAACAGGAAAATGCTTGAACATAAGATGAACGATACAAATAGTATGGCACTGTGTGAGCACAGTAAACTGGATGTAGTGGAGGATATCTTCAATAAAAATAGGGGCTGTGCAAAGAGTGGAAGGGCAAACGGGGTTGCCCTGCGCTGAGACCAGAAAGGGTACCTTATAAGGCGTCATGACTTTCTTGAGACGTTTACACAAATCATTGCTAATCAGAGAAAATGTCGCACCGGTGTCCACCAAAGCTTTCACAAGATTGTCTTTCACTACGACGGAAACCATATTGAACGGGCGTGCTGGAGGAATAGCAGTAGAACTTTTACATCCAGCTTCTCCCCTCAAAAACTGCATTACTTAGTGTTCCGATCGGTTGTGAATTGTAAACAATCCAAGGCGAAGTGGAGAATAGGTGCGTCAATAGGGCAAAGGTGAGCGGTGTCGTGTCAGATGGTAAGTGTTCCGCGCCTCAGTCGATTCGGGTGGAGATGGAGACCACTGCTGAGGAGATTATTAAAGCCGGGCATAATACCCGAGACTGGAAAAACCCTGTTCACGCATGTCGTAGCCCCGACGCTCGTCATGCTGGCGCTTACGGCATAAGCGCGATATATGGTCGCGGTATCTACAGTAAGAGCATGTTGGATGAGACGGGCGCCAAAACGTGTAGTAAAGGGCATCGGGTGCACCGGGAGGCAGCCCACTCAAATTGTCAGAAGGAGGGTCGCGCAGCATTGACCGCAGGTGGACCAGTAGTGGAGCAGCATCCAACGTGAACGATGGTAGCGTCAACATAGAGTTTACGTTGCGAGTAAACGCGGCCTCAACTTGCGCGTATGTTGGCGGGCTGGACGGAAGTGGCGGTAGGTATGCTGAGCCTGTGACGGACGTTAGTTCTTCCCTGATGATGTCACATAACGCCATGTTTGAAGGCTGTGCGACAGAATCGGGAGGTGGGGAGAAGCCCATTAACTAGAGTTCTTCGCATATAATCACCGTGGTCAAGGCCAGCAGGTCCCGGTCCGCTTGGCGGTGTTTGCTCGCGCCTGATTGCAGGCTGACAGAGACCAGTTCATTGGGCGCTGACATGTGGTGATGACGTCAGTGACAGTAGACAGATTCTGAACAGCGAGGAAGTTGAAGGCAATGGTCTCTATCCTCTTCAGCATGCAGTGCAGTTTGTCCGACTCGGACATTGATGAAATGACTTCCTTGCAGGAGGCAAGGACATCCTCAATGTACGAAGTGTACGACTCGCCGGGCTCTTGTGTGCCAGCACCAAGGGTCCTCTTCACAGGAGCGGAACAAACTGCTGGTGGGCCGAATACTTAGAGACGCTGCTGCTTGAAGCCAGTCCAGGTGGTCAAGGAAATCTCATGGTTGAAGAACCACATCTACACAATACCCATTAGATAAAGGGAGACGCGACAGAGCTTGTTAGAGTCATCCAAGAGATTAGTTGCGCTTACTCACTGGTAGTTATCAAGCCAGTCCTGCACATCTTCGCCGTGGAGGCCAGCGAAGATTATAGGGTCGCGCTGGTGGCGGAAGTTGTAAAGAGGAGTGGCTTGCAGCCCAGGGTTATGAGCAGAGAGGGTGTCGGACCACTCGCTCTGAGACATGTTGGTGAACTGAGAATCTAAACGGCGGTGCGAAGAGCGCTCCAGCAAGTAGACAAGACGAGGAGAGGACCGGGGATCGTAAATCCACCTCCACCACGTATGACGACTCGGTTTATTTTCGGGAGTGAACAAACGCGATGGCTGAGAAACAGCAGACAGCCGTAAAGCGATGATGATTATGAGCCGAAACAGACAATGATGACTGACTGCTCCTCATCCTAAATGAGAATGAAAGGCGTGATATGTGCCTACAATAGAGATACCGTTACGTTAGCGTAATCTTCCGAAGAAGGGCCGTCTTTTATGTTTTCTCACTTGGCCGTCATTGCTTTTTTGCTACGTTTCTTCTTTGTGGAGGAAGGTTGGTTGGCCTATGAAAACACGATGGGGCATAACAAATATGGCTCTCTCATATGCCATATTTTTTTTTGTGCAGCTTAAAGCAGAATGAACAATTACACCTTATGTATAAAATAAAACAAGGTGAAAAGTGTATCAAGGTGATGAGAAAACACGCGAAAAAAGCTTTCCAAAGTACTTTGTTTGCTTAAAATGTTAGAGATGTTTATTACTTCTGTTATATTTTTGCCGCCTCTCTTGTTGAATGTGTGCCAGACGATTTAGAATTATTACACCACAAGATATTTACACTCGCAGGCTATGACAGTCCGGAAATAAAACTTTTAAAATTTGAATGTAGCTTTTTTGTGGCACTTTTCGCCGATTTTTTCTTGTATTCATGAACAAAAAGAAACACACATTACTGCTGAAAAAATTATTTTGCCTTGAGCAAAAAAAAGGCAACTCTTCATCGCAGGAACATCCTTCTGCCTCCTGCTCACTCGTGGCTCAGTAAACCCCCGAGCAGTCTGTGTACAACTGACTATAATCCCCCCTGGCGAGCGGGAACCCCGTGCTGGACATTTTCCAGGTCTCAGCTAGCACCACCACCACCGCCTTTCTAATAGCGCACTGGAGCGAAAACTACAGGAGTGTCGTTGCGCTCTTATCTTCGCGTTAAGAGACAGAAAGCCGCTTGTGGAAGTTTAAAAGGAGCGCTGAGGCGTCGTGATCGGACGAGATGCAGCCGCTGTTCTTGAGCTGTGCTTTGCCCTGTACAGTTCTGTGCTGTACTGTTGTGCATTCGCCAGATTGTGCTCGCCCTGAGAGAAATTTGTGAGAATGTATTAAGCGAGAGTTAAAAAATCATTTGCACATCTAGGCCAGGAATAATTTTGTGAGCTCTTATTCCAAAGAGAGCAGGCGGACGCTGATAGTTCTCTCAGATGACGTCAACTGTTTATGAACTGTCACAGAAATGCGACTTCTCTGTTACTTAATTCACGCTTTATTGCAACTCTCTGGTATTGTGTTTATTTTTAAAACATTATAATCGGCGACATGCTTGCGTTTTACGTCCCCACCACCGCAAGCACCGTCTACATCCATTGATTCCGACACGTGAACGCATCGGCTAACCTTCAAAATCAACGGTCAGTATGAATCAAGGCTGTCTTCCCTTAATAGCTGAGCTTACTGGCAAGATGCATATAGGCGTAGAGAAACACACAGCGCAAATACTATTGGGGTGAAAGGAAGAAAACGCACAAAACCCTGAACTTACAGAGGAACTTCGCCATGATGGCATGGCATAAAGAAACACGCTGAACCCATAGGGTCGTTATTGTCACTGTGTCTTTCATGTCATTCGCTATGCTCTACAAACAAGACCAAGATTGCTTTATAGTTCTAGGTCTAGCTTTCATTTTATTTAATCAGAAGGAGTTGTTCTTGAATCAGTGTCAGAGCTTTTATGACAAAGCCCAAAGAGGCAACTTTGCCTTTACTAACCATTATGATAGCGTAATGTGCGTTGACTTCAGTAACTGGTAGTCATATTGCACGAAGAGGGAACGTCGCTGCGCAAAGCACACAAAAGTCTGCTGTCAAACACAAAAAGATGACTGTTCCCTTCTAACTGGTGACACCTGTGTTTCTGACATTCATTTGTCCACATGGTGACTTTTCTGGCAATGGCACAAAAGTACATTAGTGTGGTTACTCCAGCTGTCTGGTTGTCATCCTTGTGTCTTTCAGAAAAACACCTTTCGAAGAATAACAAAGCCGCAGCTACTGCGGCCCCTTTGCATTCTGCTCACGTGTCTCATAAGTAACTGAAACAACTTTTCCGAGCCCTGTCATAGTGATGTATACCGCAATATTGTGATTCGATGTGTAGTGCTCATCCAAGGTTTCAGGAAGCAACTTGGTGAGATCATAGGTGGACGATCTGCATCAATAATGAAGCTGTCTGGGTAGTTGAGGCATAACTTATAGGGATCAACTTCTAGAACAAAACCAAGAACATGGCCGATAAAAAGGATGCGCAGTAGCACACACGTGCACCTGAATTATTTTAACGCACGTTTACCTTTCTGAGACCCCTTGAATGAATGCATTAGGAATGATTCACATCCTGTATTTTACAAAACGAAAACAAGGTGGCGTGAGAACTGCCAGAGCCGATATCATTTAGGCGACTAGATACTGTAGTCGCCACTGTTTGAAGATAAGTAAGCTTTCTTTATTTGATAGGATGGCGCCGTGTTTTCTGCAACTGTCAGTCATGCGGGAGGTTTCAGGAAGCTAAGGTTCGGGTTAGTGAAAGTTATTTATGAGTGTGCTTGTCTGTGTCCTTTCTTTTTTTTTACTCAGGTGTAAATTGAGTTGTCTGCGCCGGATAACAAGTTGCAAGTTTAGCGCATAGTGTTGGGAAAAACAGCAGACAACATATAAATAATGGTGTTTGCTATTGTACGTATCACTGCAATAGCTTATGTTAAAACTACTGGCGTCAATGGTAAAGGGTGCTTTTTTGAAATCATATTTTACAGAAAGAAAAAAAAACTAACGGCCATTTAAAAAAAATGTGAATCCTGAAGATTGATATTTCTTTTCGAAAGAAAAAAAAATGGAATACTTTAAAACCGAGTTGCATTTAAAAAAAATGGGACCGTCCTCAGATTCTATCCTAACGTTTAACATTTGGTAATGTTCTAAGGTGAGCTCAATTATTTATTTCTCTGAAAGCAGATTCAATTATTTCCATCATTGAAGCTAGCAGCAATGCACAATAGCGTAACTGAAAGACCACATGAACGAATTGAAAAATCTCACACATCTCCCCGTAAAGTAAATCCTTATTAGTTATGTGAAACAGCCTTGATTGGACAAAGTTCTGCAAAAGGTTCTTTTACTTCATCATGGTAGAGAATCTTGGTTGCGCACACCGCCCCTTAGCGATCTTAATCTCGACCGCACTCATACTCATGTCTCGTGTACTATGCCGTGTGTGTGAGATAGACAGACGTAAAAGCTTTAGCGGAGCACAGTAGCGCTGCTATCGGTCTCCACTCATACGAGAACATGCGCCGGAGCGGGTCGAGCACTCTACCGCAGAGCCATCAAGTAAGCGCTGCGAATTCAAGCAAGAATTGCAAATGCGAAGCAGCTGATGGGCGAAAACCAGCCCCGACCATGAGCTGCATTGCATTTAAAAGTGACTAGCTAGAAGGCACCGTGACAAATAGCTTGTTTTAAGACAGTCCATGTCTTTTGTAATCTTGTGGTAATGTTTAGAGCTGTTGTTACGCAAGTGTGTTTCGACCATTTGAACTTATAAGTTCGTGCGCGAGTTTGACCTGCAGAAAATATCGCCACGCTCTTCATATGCCAGCGTGGAAGACGCAGATGAAGATGCAGGAATTGTCGTGCTCGTGCTTTTGTTTTGGTTGTTTTGTGACGACCACTCTCGGGATGGCTTGAAGATTTTGTAGCCGCTTTACAAACGTCGCCGTCATTAAGAACGGGTCATTTTATTGGTGGAAGTTCGGGGTATTGTTTGCTATGCAACAGACTCCTCTCAGTAGCACTAACACCAACCAGAACCAGGAGCTTGCGCAGGTGTAACATGCTAGCCGGAGAATTTGGGGTCTGGCCCCTCGCTGTAACTACAAAGACGACAGGTACAAAGTGAACAGGTATGACAGCTATGAATGCTGCCGGTACCACCTATGCTGATGAAGCTAGAGTGGCCACTGCAGCTTCACCCACTTATAATATGCTGAAAAAACCACGCGTGCTAACTCCCTTCTGTGGGTGCTCATGCATGATTCCAGAACCGCAAGGGCCTCCTAACGTCATGGCCCGAGTTCTGTTGCAGACTTGTTGACACGTACTCTAGCCCTGATCGCCGAGAGCAAACGGAATGGGCCCTCCCGTACCGCATTCCGATGCCTAATGAAGGTGTTGCCATGTGCGCGGGGTATATGGTCCGTCTTCACAATCAAGCCTATTCAAACATGCCGGAAGCCAAGAAACTGCGTCACTTGATGCATGCGTGAAGGAGAAGCTATTTGGAGTTATCATTCGTAGCCCGCCAAAGACGGTTGCGGAGTTCCTCACAAAAGCTGTTTGTATGGAGGCGCTGCAGCAGCAGAACCAGTATGGCCGGCAAGTAAATGCTACCAATGCCATCGAGGTAGGACAATTTCCGACCAACGTAGAAGTGCTTCGCGAGATTAAGCGTTCGGACGTCCGCAGCGAGCTGCAAAAACAGCACCAGGTGTCCCAGCAGCCGACTACTAGCTGCATAGCTGGTATCATACGTGACGAAGTCGAGCAGGCACCTCGTCGTGAGACATATATTCTGCTTTGTGCACACTTCAGGCGTTCGCACTATCAAGAGAACCACAACGCGTGACGTATGCTGATGCTCTGAGACGCACCATTCCCTCAACGGCGGCTTCCAGCATGCCAGTTATGCCTACACATTTGAGTACTATTCATATGCGCCGGCGCCTATAGCCATAGCAACCCCGTAAGGCACATTCCAGTCTGCACAGGTGGCGCGTTAATTCGAAGACACTCGGCCCGTCGCGCATAAATCCGACATTTGGCGCATGCCCAACCAATGACCACTTTGCTCGCTATTACTATTTTCGACAATATTATTTCGCTATTATCACTATTATTTTCGCTATTTTCGCTTTGCTACCACTGTGGTGAGATGAGTCACATGTACTCAGAGTGCCAGTACCAGCGACTTCAGCTTCAGGGTTTCCCTGCTAATATGCTCTGCCCCGGTCCGGACGGCGAACACCCGAGATGGAACATTTTCTCACTCGGCAGCGCATACAGCCTAAGCATCAGACGCGTACACCATCACCACGCTCATCATCCTATTTGGGCAGCAAGGATTGGATGTTGCAAGGACAACCTACTGGTTCCAGCCATAAAAAGCGGCATCAGTAGTATCTCGAGGTGAGGCCTTTCATTCTAGGCGTGTTGAAGACGTCATCCTTCAATCAATGCTACTACATACCGACGGCGATTCGACGACGCCTGTATCTCAGCCTGGTGACTTTGAACATACCTATGCTCACCGGCCGTCGAAATGTAGTCTCTTAGCATATATCAGCGGAGAAAAATCGCACGCACGCATCCACATCGAAACACACACACACACAACACACACACGCAAACACTCTACCCACGCACGCACGCACGCCCACACGCCCACTACAAGCACACCAATCATAACGCACCAAGCTGACTTGTTTGCAAAAACTTTCTGATTATGCATGTGACTCGTAAAAACAAGCAGATTGAGTAACCACATTAAAACTAGGTGTATAGATATGGCGCAGAGAACAAAAGTTGCTTCAGCATCATCACATTCAGAACGTTTCTGCTTTTACTTACCAAAAAATGAACCTTAAAGAGTGCAGAATACTAAGCGCAAAATGACCCTAGTATGAGGTAGAAGTACAGTATACCAAGAGCTATTGACAACGGTTACTATGCGGGCAGCGTTTTCATCGACCTAACTAAAGCTTTTGATTCGATCAATCATCACAATCTTTTCAATAAACTTGAAGCATTTGGTATACCTGGCCCAACATTACTATTATTGCGTAGTTATCTCTGCAACAGGACACAGAAGGTGGTAATTTCTAATGCATATTCGTCAATCAAATTAACTTATATTGGTGTACCCCAGGGGTCCAATCTGGGGCCCCTTTTGTTTTTACTCTATATTAACAATTTGCCATAAGCCTTTCTTCATCCAGTTTTATATAATACGCAGACGACACCACAATTTTTAACTCCGATAGCAGCATTACATCCTTATCTGGAAAACTAAACTTTGATCTGGCACAATTCGTTCGGTGGTGCAGCAATAACATGTTAAAAATTAACACGTCTAAGACAAAATTTGTTGTCTTCTTTTCACCACAAAAACCCTTACCTTCTATTCCTTCTGTTATATTTGCGCGCAATGACATCCCTGTGAGCGACTGCTGATAATTCCTAGGCACTGAACTCGACATTAACTTGAAATACCACCGGCGTGTTGCATATATTAGGAAAACATAACGTATGGCGTTCGACTACTGATTAAATCTCGTCTTTATTTCAATCCATCAATACTTATGTCACTGTATTTTTCTTTTGTTCATTCACACATTTCTTATTGTATTACTTCATGGGGTAACACATACACCACTCATATTACTTCAGGTCAGGCAATTCAAAACCAAGCGATAAGAATTCTCACGTCAAGTCCATATCTCTCTAACGCTAAGTCACTACTTCACGAAAACAATATATTAACTGTATCTAGGCTAGTTAAATGTAACCTTGGTATTTACATGTATAGAACTATAAATAACCAACTTCCATACTTTACTACCATTCTCTCAAATAACAATGTCACAAGGTTTGCCCTTAACAATAACTTTCTACTGCCAAAAGTTCGCAACAATTTTGGCAAACAAACCATTTATTTTTCCGGAATTTCTTTTTGGATAAGTTTACCTTCCGACTTTGAAGTATGCCGTTCCCTGAAGGTAATTAAATCGAAGTTAAAAAATCATATCTTGTCAACTAACTAGCTTGTTTTGCTGTTTCTTAATTGATTCCTGTTTATTGTGAATTGCGTTCTGTAATCACTTGTCATTGAAGTTAGCGCGTTATTCTTGATTTTAAATTGTTTCTGTGAGATTACAAGGGTATATTCTTCTTTATTTGTTTCAATTGCATTTTACTGTAGCTCTGTCTCCCTGCTATGTACATCACAATCATTCTCGATTCTACATTGTACAAGAGGTCCCTTTGCAGTCTCTGACTATGGGACCTCTTTCTGTATATTATGCACATGTATTCTTCTTCATTTAGCACAATAAATCTTCTGTTCTGTTCATTGGCATTCTTCAGGAATAAGCAGACAGCTTTGCAACAAGTCTTGTCGCAATGTGTCTTAGAGATGAAATGCACAGATTACGTTGGTGTACCCAGATTCTGGGCGAGCCTCACATCTCACCACTGTGGTTTGAATATCTATGTGATCACATGAGTGCACATACACTTGAAATATTGACCGATGCGACTTGTTACACCAGATTCATTGAGCATCTGCACGTTCTCGCCGCCATAGCAGCGGAGGTCTGTGTTAATGACGTTTATATATATGCCCACACACACACAGATATATATATATATATATATATATATATATATATATATATATATATATATATTTAAGGCAAAGAAATGTATACTTAAGGGCTCGTTCTTCCGTGTTTTAACACAATATTAATGAGATCTAACAGACAGTAATGCCAAGGAATGTACAGGGGAAGGTATTAAAACCAATAGAATGTAAATAAGAAGAAAGAAAAGTGGATGAAAAAATTACCGACTGTGAGCAGGCTCACAGTCGGTAATTTTTTCATCCACTTTTCTTTCTTCTTATTTACATTCTATTGGTTTTAAGAACTTCCCCTGTACATTCCTTGGCATTACTGTCTGTTAGATCTCATATATATATATATGTATATATATATATATATATATATATATATATATATATATATATATATATAATGAAGTCTTGGTTCGGATTACCTTTATTAGGCCCGAGAAACCGGGAACCGACAGCTACGATGAATGAGCCAAGATGATGATGCTACGCGACAACGATGAGGATGCATAATCCACACATGATAACGATGATTATGTACCGGTGAAGAAGATGCGTATACTAAATGCCCACACCAATACCCCCCACGTGAAAGTGTCCCTGGGTTGTAAACAGAGAGTGGAAGGGCGAATCATTGTTCCCTGGGTTGTAACCACTGTTGGTTTATCATAAGGCGTCGGGACTCTGAGAAGACGGGCACACAAATCAGCACAAATAAGAGAAAACGCAGCCCAAGTGTCCACCAAAGCATCAACGTCCACTCCCTCAACTGTGACCGCATTCATATTGTAGGGGCGCGCTGGAGGAATTGGAGTCCTGTGTTGGAAGGCAGTTTGTCCTCCAAAAACTGCATCGCTTAGTTTTCCGGACGCCGATCTGAAGTAATGGAAGCAGGCTGAAGAGAAGAAGAGGAGCGACGCTAGGGCGACGGTGAACGGCGTCGGGTTGATCGGTGACTACTGCGCAGTTCACCCGATGCTGGCGGAGATGGAGACCGACGCGGCGGTGACGAATAACGGCGGCCCTAGTACAAGGCTCCTGCGGTATAGTCCCGTTCACGTATGTCATACCCTCGGCGCTCGTCTTGATGGCGCTTGCGGCAAAAGCGTGAAATGTGACCACGATAGCCGCAATAATATCACGTAGGCCGAGTCGATCGATAAGGAGGGTAGTAGCTTGCGCTAACTGCACCAGGAGAGAGAGCAGTAAGAGGGACAGATGGTGGCTCAGGCGGTGGTGATGAAAAGCTCGTGGAAGAGCTTATGGGAGGTGCGGCAGCAACTGACGCGTAGGTTCGTGACAGGGACGTCGGGCTAACGGTGCCTGGTGGCGCGGCGGCTGTGTGCGGGAACGATGGGAGAGTACGAGAGACAGTGGGCTGCAGGTTGGCCATGTGGGTCATGGACGAGAGCTCTTTCCTGATAACATCCCGCAATGACGTTGAAGAAGACTGAATGGGACACACAGAAGGTATTGTGAATCCCATTGATTCTAATTCTTCGCGTATAATCGCCCTTATCGTGTCTCGCAGGTTTGGATTAGTCGTAATATGGGCCGCGTCACTTTCTTGTTGTAGGCGCATAGACTCAAGTTCTCCGAGGCGCTGACAGGTTGTCGCAACGTCAGCAACGGTTGCCAGATTCTGGATTGCAAGGGCATTGAATGCGACGGGTGAATTCCCTTAAGAAGCTGGCGCACCTTGTCTGATTCTGTCATTGTTGTGTCAACCCAGCGGCAAAGTGAAAGAACGTCCTCGATGTAGGTTGTATACGTCTCCCCGATGTGCTGTTTCCGAGTCGCGAGAGCTTTCTTTGCGAGAGCCGAACGAACAGCTGGTGTGCCGAAGACATGGCGAAGCTGATCTTTGAAGGCTGACCAGTCGGGGATGTCGATAAAGTGGTTGAGGAACCACGTCTTCACGACACCCGTGAGGTAGAATGACATGCGAGCGAGTTTGTAGGTGTTATCCCACCGGTTAGCAGCGCCGACACGTTCGAAATCGTCCAGCCATTCCTCCACATCTTCCCCGCGCATACCAGCGAAGGGATGGGGCTCACGATGGAGGGTGTTGATGACGTGAGGAGGCGTGGCACGCGGTGGTGGAGTGGGAACGGCTGCAGCACCGGCCTCATTTTGGTGCGACATATTTCCGGACACCTGGCCCAAGCGGCAACCTGAACGTAGCTCCAGGGGGTTGAGTGGTCGGGAGGATGGCGGGGGATCTAACAGCACGCTCCAACACGTATTAAGTATTGGTTTGGATTACCTTTATTAGGCCTGAGGAATCAGCAACCGAAGGCTACGATGAATGAGCCAAGATGATGCTACGCGACAACGATGAGGATGCACGAGCCACACATGATAATGATGTTAATGTACCGGGGAAGAGAATGCGTATACTAAATGCCCACAATATATATATATATATATATATATATATATATATATATATATATATATATATATATATATATATATATATATATATATATATATATATAGATAGATAGATAGATAGATATAACTATTGACCCGTGTCTACATGTGGACAAAAACGATGATGGGGGGATTTAACGGACACCGGGTAGTGGGCCTCTAGCTCTACTCGGGAACTAGGAAGAAAATCTTGCGGCTCAGCTGTTGAGAACACGCTGCTTTCGCTGCCTCAAGGCGTACTTGTGCTTTGTTCGCGTTGTACTGCGACACTGGTGAAGGTGCTGGCCTGCGACCCCGCCTGATGCTCCACACTCCCACGGGGAGCCGTTCATCCAGCCCAGAAGCACTTGTCGACACTCCCGTGCAGCGCTTCAGTCGTCGCTTCCGAGGCCTCCTTCCAGAGTTCACCCTCTCACAGGAACACTCTACAAGGCACCGCTCACATTTACCAATGGCCACTGCCAGTCAACAACAGTTACTACGAGACAGTAGTTTGCCAACCTCATCTCAGGTAACCCTTTTTTCACCACTGGTGCCTGATCACTTTGGTGGTGGAGCACATGAAGACGTCGAAGAATGGCTTGATCACTATGAACGTGTCGCTAAAACCAACCAGTGGTCCCTTGAACAAAGGCTTTCCCGTGCCTAATTTTATTTCAACAACAGCGCTAGAACATGGTACAAGAACAGAGAAGGCAGTTTGTCATCATGGAGTGACTTTAAAAGAGGGATGATTGACACATTTGTCGATGTCGACCGGCGCGAACATGCGCAGTATTTACTCGCGCTACGGGTTCAGAAACCCAATGAAACGGTCGCAATGTTCGCTGAAGACATGGCCCGTCTCTTCCGTAAAGCTTACCCCGCACATGACCGACGACAAAAAGTTACGCTACCTCATGCACGGCGTTAAAGAGCAATTGTTCCCCGGACTTTTGCGGAACCCGCCAAGCACCATGACAGACTTCATCAAAGAAGCTACGGCTATCGAACGGGCGCTTCGCCTACGATGCCGACGATACGATTGCTTGTCGAGCAGCGCCCACATGCAAGTCGCCGCTACGACATCTGACAATCAGAGCTCTTTGCGCGATTTAAGAAGAGAGATTGTTCGCGAAGAGCTGCTGAAGCTGCGGAATCTGGTCACGGAACCACCCACGGCGTCTGTCGCTGAAGTCGTCTGCAAAGAAATACGCCAAGAGTTTTCAAGAGCTGATCCTACTGACGATCAGCGACCTATGAGCTACGCAGCCATGCTTCGCCGCCCACCGCCCGTTGCGCCGTCGTACCGCCAGTCATCGGCAGCCGTTCCTTGGTCGCCACCGCAAGAACACACACCGCAGCGCCCTGCCACCGTGCCGCCGTACGAAATGTCGCCGTACCAAGAGCTGTCTCCCAACGAGACACGGCATTTGCCACATTACGAGTCGTTGCGGCGTACACCGCTTCACAAAACAGACGCCTGGCGCACTGTAGATAGGCGTCCCGCTTTGTTTTACCTGCGGAGGTGTGGGCCACATGTCCCGCCATTGCTGGCACCGCGTAGATATGTTTCGACCTCTTCGGCAATGGTCTGACGATTGACGCGCCAACGACGGGTCTCAGTCCCATTTTGATAACCGCCGTGCCAATAAAGACGACAGTGTGCCAGGTTTGGGACGACACCAAGCTCTCCATCTCCGGCATATTCGCCTTCGTCGCGCCACCGAACTACAGCCGACGTCAGTGGAAGGAGGTCACCAAGTCAACGCCGGGGAAACTGAAGGTAGCAATCTCCGGGGGTGAGGTTGCAGGCCGTCAAGGCGACGGAAAAAAAAAGCCCTCGTTACTTGTACCACAGAACGCCGCAAAGCCGAGAAGTTGTAACACCGACAAAACTGTGACCACAGATCTTACCACTTCGGTAGACGGACAGCAAGTAACAGCCTTAGTTGACACCAGCGCCGACATTTCTATCATAAGTGAAAACCTTGCCATACGCCTCAAAAAGTGAAGACTACGTGGACGGGACCTCACCTGAGGACAGCAGGCGGCCAGCTGTTGATGCCTGTCGGAAGGTGTACAGCAAGACTCGACATCGGTGGCTCTTCTTTCGTGGCGACGTTCGTCATCCTCACCTCATGTTGCAAGGACTTGATCATAGGGATGGACTTCTTAAGAGAATATGGTGCCGTCATCAACATCCCGGACCGTTCAACTACATTCCGCAACAGCTCTGGTTTAGTTGACTGTTCAGACGCAATACGTAACACTTTACGTATAATTGATTATGATGTGGCCGTCCCACCCCGGTCATGCACTCTTGTTTCGGTGCAAGGCCCCAAAGCGTTTGATGGCGAAGGCATTGCCGACCAAATTGGCTCGCTGCAATTTAGTCATGGCAATTCGGTCGCACGAGGTATCGTCCGTCTCACTGGTGGACGCACGAATTTACTTCTGACGAACTTTAGTGCTGAGTGCCGGCACCTTCCGAAGGGCACAGCTATCGCTTCGTACGGCGATATTGTGGAAATGCGAGGCAGTTTATATTTGTCCATATTGGACGAAGCGCCTTATCAAGAACCAGAACCCGTTCTCGATGTTGGCACCACTCTGTCAAACGACGAGCGACAGAGACTTCTTCAGCTGCTAGCCGAATTCCGCGACTGATTTTCAACGACATCACCAGTTGGTCGAACACCTTTGACAAAGCACCGAATAATCACCGAGGACACGGTGAGACCCATCCACCAGAACCCTTATCGTGTAGCTTCAAACAAACGCGAAGCCATACAACAACAAGTCGCGAAAATGCTTGCAGATGACGTCATTCAACCGTCACAGAGCCCCTTGGCATCGCCTGTAGTGCTAGTAAAGAAAAAGGATGGCACCCTGCGTTTTTGCCTGGACTACAGAAAGCTGAATCGGGTGACAAAGAAAGATGTGTACACGCTCCCACGTATTGATGACTCCCTTGACAGACTTCGGCACGCTCGCTACTTTTTCTTCCATGGACTTGAGGAGTGGATACTGGCAGATCGAGGTAGACCCAAGAGACCGAGAGAAAACCGCTTTTGTGACGACAGATGGTTTATACGAATTTAAAGTTTTGCCTTTCGGTTTGTGCTCCGCGCCCGCGAATTTCAAAGGGTTATGGACACGGTACTTTCGGGATTGAAGTGGAAGACGTGCCTAGTCTATCATGACGACGTTATAGTGTTTTCGACCACTTTTGACAAGCATCTCAAAAGGCTGGAAGTTGTTTTACGTGCCATACGGTTCTCTCTCTCTCTTTCTCTTCTCTTTCCTCTCTCTCTCTCATCTTATGCCCCCTTCCTAATAACCCAGCGTAGGGTAGCAAGCCGGGCATGTGCCTGGTTAACCTCCCTGCCTTCCCTCTTGTTGTTTATCCCCCCCCCCCCCCATACGGTTCGCGGGCCTAACATTGAAACCAGAAAAGTGCCATTTTCGTTCACAAACTTCAGTTTCTCGGTGACGTTGTTAGCAACGCAGGCGTCCGGCCCGATCCTGGAAAAATTGCCGCCGTCGCACAGTTTCTAGTACCCTCCAATAAGAAGGCTGTCAGGCGCTTCCTGGGACTTTGTGCCTATAATCGCCGGTTTATCGCAGACTTCGCCCACATCGCGTCGCCACTAACTCATCTCTCAAGAGACGATGTTGCCTTATTGGAAAGAAGAGCAGGAGGCTGCCTTTAATGACCTGCGTCAACGTATTCAAACAGCCCCGGTGCTTGCCCACTTCGACGAAGAAGCCCCGACGATGCTTCACACAGACGCTAGCAATGTAGGTCTTGGGGCCGTGCTTGTGCAACGACAAGAGGACACAGAAAGAGTGATCGCCTACGCAAGCCGAACGCTAACATGCGCAGAGGCTAACTATTGAACAGAGAAAGAATGCCTCGCCGTAGTATGGGCAGTAATGAAATTTCGCCCGTACTTCTATGGCCGGCACTTCAAAGTTATTAGTGACCATCACTCCCTTTGCTGGTTAACTAATCTAAAAGATGCCACCAGACAATTAGCGCGTTGGAGCCTAAAACTGCAAGAGTTTGACATGACGGTCGTGCACAAGTCAGGCAAGCGACATATGGACGCTGACTGTCTGTCCCGTTCACCCATTGAGTCGGCAACATTACCCGAGGAGGAGGAAACGGCATTTCTTGGTGTCCTCGACACGACCCGCCATTGCGCAGCAACAACAGGACGACACTGAGTTTCCTGGCTTAATTAACTACTTGGAAGGCAGATCTCAGAAGGCGCCAAGAGTTTTTCGCAGAGTGTTGTCATCGTTTTCTTTGCGGGGCGGAAGTACTCTACAAAAGAAACTTTTCGTCGACAGGATCCGCCTATCTGCTCGTCATACCAGCAGCCCTTCGTACCGAAGTACTCAAAGCATGCCACAACGAGGTGACCTCTGGCCATTTGGGTTACATGAGAACGTTGGCCAGAGTACAAAAACGTATTACTGGCCGAGACTAATCACAGTAGTGAAGCACCACGTTCGTACCTGTCTCGACTGCCAGCGACGCAAGTCACTACCGACTAAACCAGCTGGCCTCCTGCAACCCGTGCAGGTCCCAACAGCTCCATTCTACCAGATAGGCATGGACATTTGGGCCCACTTCCTATTTATACTACAAGGAAGCGCTGGGTTATTGTCGCGACGGATTATCTGACCCGTTATGCCGAGACGAAGGCTATCCAGAGAGGTACAGCAGCGGAGGTGGCAAGATTTTTCATCGAAAATATTGTACTGAGGCAAGGTGCACCAACCGTCGTAATCACAGACAGAGGAACCGCATTTACGGCAGCTCTTTTGGAGCAACTCCTGATGCTGAGTGGAACAACGCATCGTAAGACCACTGCCTACCACCCACAAACAAACGGGCTGACGGAGCGTCTGAACAAAACCATTGAAGACATGCTTTAGACGTACGTGGACATTGAACACAAAAATTGGGATGAAATCTTGCCCTACATAACGTTTGCGTACAACACGGCCAAGCAAGGAACGATCCGCATGACCGCGTTCAGCCTCGTTCATGGACGAGAAGTACGAACTATGTTAGATGCGATGCTACCGCACGAAAGTGATGACATCGACCCAGACGCCAACACGTTTACGGAACGCGCGGAAGAAGCTAGACAACTGGCACGTTTACGGATCCGCCAGCAGCAAGAGTACAATGCAGGCCGCTACAATGTTCACCACAGAGCAGTTGTCTATCAAACTGGCGACAAAGTATGACTTTGGACACCCGTATGGAAACGAGGACTATCAGAAAAGCTCTTAAGAAGATACTTTGGGTAATACCGAGTGCTGCGACAACTGAGTGACGTAACTTACGAAGTCGTTCCCGACAATTCGTGTAGTACCAAGCGTCGCCAGCACCATCCTGAACTCGTTCACGTAGTGCGCAAGAAGCGTTACGTCAGCGAGTGATTGCGTGACACCTTTCTTTTAACAAAAATTGAATTATTTACTTCGCATCGGGTCGATGCTCTTTGAGAGGGAGACAAATGACCCGTGTGTACATGTGGACAAAAACGATGATGGGAGGATTTAGCGGACACCAGGTAGTGGGCCTCTGGCTCTACTCGAGAACGCCGAAGAAAATATTGCGGCTCAGCTGTTGAGAACACGCTGCGTTCGCTGCCTCAAGGCGTACTTGTGCTTTGTTCGCGTTATACTGCGACAATATATATATATATATATATATATATATATATATATTGTAACGGGGTTTATTAGCAGCGCAGAACGCAGAAAGCGAAGCAGTCAGCAGCGTCCGGCCAAGCGCAGCAAGCACGAGCTTATGCTGATGGCGATGCCCCTGATGCGCCGAGAAATGCCGCTGAAGCTCCTCTTCTTCACTACAATCGCCCTCCGCACAAAAAGACGCCATCCTGGCGGATTAGGGAGAAGAAACGACTAATGGGTCGTAATATGGCTTGAGACGAGAGACGTGGACAGTGTCGCGGCCGCGGTAGCGTAGGTCTGTGGATGGGATGATGGGCTCCACGATATAGTTGACGAGTGACGTTTGCTCTACAACGCGGTATGGCCCGATGTATTTGGGAAGAAGTTTTGCGGAGCGGCCAGGCGCGGTAGCAGGTGCCCGAAGCCATACTAATGAACCAGGTGGAAAGTTTGGAGCCGAACGGTCCCCAGTCTGGCGGGATTGCTGCTGCCACTGGTCCTCGGTAGAAAAAGAGCGGGCAAGCTGGCGGCATTCTTCAGCATGTCGGGCAGCTTCGGACAGAGTTGTACTTTCGGACTCATAAGGTTTATATGGAAGAATAGTGTCTACTGTATTTGAAGGTTCTCGTCCGTACAAAAGAAAGTATGGCGAAAAACCCAGTAGTAGCTTGTACAGCAGTATTATACGCGTAGGTGACGAACGGGAGAACTTGGTCCCAGTTTGAATGATCAGAGGCGACGTACATCGACAGCATACTGCCAAGAGTACGGTTGAAGCGCTCCGTCATGCCATTTGTTTGAGGGTGGTACGCTGTACTTGTGCGGTGCACGATTCGGCATTCGTTGAGTAATGCCTTCAGAGGCGTCAGAAAGGAAGGCACGGCCTCTGTCACTTAAGAGCTCGCGAGGGGCACCATGACGCAGAATGAAACGTTGCAACAGAAACGTTCCAACGTCACGGGCTGTGGCAGTCGGCAGCGCGGCTGTTTCGGCATAGCGTGTCAGATGGTCTATCGCAACAATAATCCAGCGATTACCAGCTAGAGTTGATGGTAGTGGTCCGTAAATGTCAATGCCGACGCGATCAAAAGGTCGACTAGGACAAGGAAGAGGTTGTGACGGGTAGACTTGCCCGGGAGGTAACTTTTGTCGTTGGCACTGAGCACACGAGCGAATGAACTTTCGCACGTAGTTATACATGCCACGCCAATAATATCTGAGTCGAAGCCTAGCGTATGTCTTGAAGAGGCCTGCGTGGGCGCACTGTGGGTCCGCGTGAAAAGCTTCGCAGATGGCAGCTCGAAGATGGCGGGGTATCACAAGGAGACACTTGCGACCGTCAGAAAGGTAGTTGCGTCGATAAAGAAGATCATCCCTTAGGTAAAAGTTGCTAGCCTGGCGGCGGAGAGCGCGAGACGGCGAAGGAGTGAGAGGATCAGAAAGAATGCTTTATGAGGGCACTGATCCAGGGATCCTTTCGTTGTTCCACCGTCATGTTGCCCAAGGCGGATGACGCAGTGCAGGCTCGAGGGAAGAGAGGGAAACACCTTCATCCGATATGGGTGAGCGAGAAAGGGCATCGGCGTCCGTGTGCTTACGACCAGATCTGTAAAATAACGCGGATGTCGTATTCCTGAAGTTTGAGCGCCCAGCGAGCAAGTCGTCCGGAAGGGTCTTTAAGTGTGGATAGCCAACAAAGGGCGTGGTGGTCAGTGACGACGTCGAATGCGTGACCATACAGGTAGGGGCGAAATTTTCCAAGGGCCCAAATAATAGCTAAACACTCTTTCTCGGTCACGGAGTAGTTAGCCTCGGCTTTCGTCAAAGTACGGCTTGCGTAGGCGACGACATATTCATCAAACCCTGCCTTTCGTTGCGCGAGCACAGCGCCAAGTCCAACACCGCTGGCATCAGTATGAACCTCCGTGGGGAGCGGCAGGATCGTAGTGGCGGAGGACGGGTGGTGAAGTCAGCAGGTGGCGTAATTTGGTGAATGCATCGTCGCATGCTGGTGACCAGGTGGAAAGGTCCTTGTCGCCGCTAAGAAGGTCCGTAAGGGGCGCACATATGGAAGCAAAATTTCTAATAAAGCGTCGGAAGTATGACGACAAGCCGACAAAACTTCTAAGTTCCTTCAAGTTCTTTGGCTTCGAAAATCGGCGA
>WOVY01007515.1:0-24513 GCA_013436015.1 Rhipicephalus annulatus
ACTTCTCACAACATCTGCGAAATCCTGACCAAGTTTCCTCTTCGTGTTAGGTAAGGCCAGTCTCCAGCTCAGCACTAAGAAGTGTTGGTATGCCAGTCATGGCATGAAGGTATTAGATCATGTCGTGATTAAAAACATTGCTATAGAAGCTGACATATGAGCAATTAGAAGATGACAATAAAGAAAGTGGGATGGTTTCAGTAGTGCACGCTGTCCATCATCTTAGTCGATGTATCTGCATCAGTGTCAATATACCTTCTAAATAGGCACGCCTTTGTGTCATTTTTTACGTAACATCTTTGTGGTGGAGGCACTGGGTACTTCTCTGTTTTCATCACAAAGCTCCGCAACAGCCACATTATCATTCGCAAGTTTCGTAGACTGTTACGCCGCTCCGCGGCCGCCAGTATATTTTTTTTCAGGGAGCATTGCAGTAGCGGTGGGACAGCGGTGTTCATAGCATGTGCATGTACGTCTTGCCTGGCGGTGGGCTTTCACTAGAGCATTTATGTTGTAGTTACTGGACGCACAAAGGTCACTGCAGTCGTTGCAACAGTCTTCGTTTGCGAAAAGACACAGAGAAGTAACAACGGAGACGCTTATTCTTGTTTATCTGTACGTGTGAATACGTTTCGCCCCTCATTTTGCGTGAAAAACGTGGGGCAGCTTCTGATCTGCTTGCCATTCGGCCCTGGCCTTCCGATATCTCACTATCGCGTTCATTTCTTTGCTTTTCCAGCAAAGCTGCGACATTTTCAAAAATGCGTCGAAAATATGGGCTCCAGACCTTCATGCCGCAGCAAGTGATGTGTTTGAAATTCAGGACCTTTTCGAGGCATCGTATCTGAGTTTCTGAAGCGTCTAAGTCGCGCATATTATGCAACCGCAAAAAGGGTAAAGCCATCGCAAAGCAAAAAATAAAAAAAATGGCAGCATATCCATGGAGTGAATGATGGAGAGTGGGGCGAAGCATTCGTCCATCCATGCGTCCGTCTGTGTGACCGTCCATGCGTCTGTTCGCGCGCCCCGTCCCTGCGTTCGTTCATGCATCCGCCCCTGCGTCCATTCATGCGTCCATCCATGCATCTGTCTGTGTGTCCGTTCGTCCATCTATTCAACACTCCGAGTCCCAGCATCTCGCATCTTTCAATCATATATTCCCCATATAGAAGCACCGCCATTCAGTGGACATACCAAGGACTAAACGAGAAGTGGCACACGCACACTTTCTTGCGGCTTGCGCTACAGGTCTACTTCCCACCTTCAACCACGTTGAGTTCATTGTATATACTAGTTCACTCTATTCATGGCTATGCGGCCCAACGCTCGCTAAACCTTTCTAAAACCAAGGAGGTTACGCCCAGCGAGTATAACGTAGCAACCTTTTCCTGTCAGATAGTGCTCAATGTACATGCCAGTGGCTGCTAGTGCGAAATGAGAGACAGGAGGATTCAGCTTTTAATTTCTTACGGCTTGCGCTTCGTATCTGCTTCCGCCCTTTAACCACCTCGAATTCATTCATGGTATATACTAGTTCATTGTATTCATGACCCTGCGGCTCAACGCTCGCTAAACCTTTCTAAAACTAAGAAGGTTATACCCAGAGAGTATAATGTAGCAACCCTTTCTTGTCCGATAGTGCTCAATGTACATGCTAATGGCTGCTAATGGGGATTGCAGCGTGCGCGTTGACTAAAAGCCGAATGCTCCTGTTTCTCATTCCCCAATAGCAGCCATTGGCATGTACATTGAGCATTATTTTTCATTGTTACACAACGCACAGAAGAAATCTCTCACCGGCACCCCCTTGAAGGTCAAATGTTATACCTATTTCGGGTATGTGCCACTGGTGGCTACGTACTACGAAGGATGCACAAGCCACACCATAAGGAGCTTCGCCCCTAAAAAATAAATAACAGTGCAGGCCGCATATGTGCTCAGCGACCTCCGACCTTGACCGATGTTCTCTGTGGGCGCCATAATGAACCACCCGGTGCGCTCCATATAGGTGATGATAATTTCGAATAGGCCAACCATGTCACAGGTTTAACAACCATTGTTTTCACACCCTGCCCCTTTCGTGACTTATATGTACGTCGTTCTACCTCCTGCGCTGGATCCCGGTGTATTTTCCGGTCAGGATGGTGTTGAAGTCGACGAATGCATCAGTCATAACAGGTCAGCGCAAGCTATAGGTGGGACCCAACTCCTATGCTTTCCAATGTGCTTTTTTACCTGGCTGGCCCACCACGGTTGTGGATCGGGACACACGAAGCGGAGAATACAACCTGGGACTCTTTTAAAGAGAAGAACCGCGACTTTTTGGCGACACCGTTGGACGGCAGATCGCTGCGCGAAATTAACTGACGTCTGCAGAGTCGTACGTTTGAACGTGTAAACTTACTAATGGTCTCGGTTACATAAATCTACAGTTAATGGTCTCGGCTACATAATCTAGATCGAATGGCAGGATCCTTAACCAAACTTGGTGGCACCGACCAAAGGACGATGCTCATCCCTGCTATTTTAGTGGTACAGGTTGGTGTCAACATCTCTGCTTATTCTATTCGAGATGATGAGGTAAAAGTAGAAGCAGCTGTTGATAGCATGGAGACCAGTGTAGCTGCAATTGACAATGAAATGGCGGAACTGAAAAACCTTGAAGGGAGAATAGCCACGTTGGTGAAAATGGACAAGCTAATTGATGAACTTTGAAGCTTGTTGGCTAAAGAATAGGATTCAACGCAACATCTTAGTCATTTACGGAATGGCGGAGAAAACTGAGGAGGATGGGAAATCACTTGAATAGCGTGTTCAAGAAAATATTAGGCCTCGAAGTAAATTCGTTGAACTTATCTACAGGATAGACACACAAAGGGAACATCGCGCTCGCCCGGTCATTGAACGGCTATTTGATTATTTAGAGAAATCCTAAATTCTTTCTACCTGCTTGAACTCAAAGGCACTTCCTTTTCTACTTCTAAAGATTTTTCAAAGAGAGTGACAGAACAGAGAGCAAGACTACGTCAATTATCTCCAAGCGACAGAGCAAGAGGCTGTAAAATAAGGTGAATATTTGACAAAAATAAAAGTTGACGGAAAATTATTTGCTTGGGATTCAGTCTCGGATTTCGACGGCCCGCACTATTCAATGCAAAGCATTTCTTAGCAAGCTTTGGCTACTTTGAGCATATCTATCTATCTATCTATCTATCTATCTATCTATCTATCTATCTATCTATCTATCTATCTATCTATCTATCTATCTATCTATCTATCTATCTATCTATCGATCTATCTATCTATCTATCTATCTATCTATTGTATCTATCTATCTATCTATCTATCTATCTATCTATCTATTTCTATCTATCTATCTATCTATCTATCTATCTATCTATCTATCTATCTATCTATCTTTTATCCGCCTACGGCTTTTAGCTCTCCAGGCCGTTTGAATAATGGTATAGATACCAAACTTAGTATGGCATAACATGACTATATGAACAACAACTTTGCCTTGTCATACCATAAAATCATGACATGTATGTCATGAATGTAATGATTTACATTTCATGGTTCTTCAGCTCTTGCGGTGGTTTCGTTCGTATGGCATGTTGCAAAACTTGTATGATATGACATGATTGCATGCCGAACACAAGCGAGTGACCCTAACGAGAAAATCATGACATGCGTGTCATGTAACAGCATGACTACATGCCACGCTCATGATGCTCTAGCGGCCGTTTCCCTAGCGTCACATAGAACAAATTTGGTATTACGGGACATGAATGGACGATGAAGGTGTGATACTGGTGCAAACGTGATAATTATGAAATGCGGGTCATGTAACAACATGGCTACATACTACACTCAATATGCGCTCATGGCCATTTCGCTAGCATCACTTATGCCAAATTTGGTATTACGAGACGCCAATGAATGACGAAGGTACGTGACTGGTGCAAACATAATAATCATGAGATGTGTGTCATGTAACATGACTACATGCCACAATCAAGGCGCCAGTACATTTCGACGTGACGTGGTGTGTGTGGTCGCCGGCGTTCATTTCACCGCGTCACGCCGGCGTTTCCACACCAGGTGCCGGTCCTGCCACATACTCACGGGCACGTGGCGCGCTGCCTTGCTTCGAAGCAAGCAGAGAAAAAGATTTTTAGTAGCCCCATTACAAAAGCTAGGAATACAAGTAAATTTACCAGTAATTTTATCATTTGGCGGAACTTCATTTGGTTATTGCCACAGGGATGTATGCTCCACTGTGTTTGATTACATCAACGCAACTAAAAGATTACCATGCTAGTGAACCACTACCTTTTCAGATCTTTAGTTTATAATTCGTAGTTATGTCTTTCAAAAACAAAAGATGGTTTGACCGCTTGCTCAGCACACATTTTTTTGTTTTGGTAGTATTATTTTAAGCTTCTTTTTCAGATTGGCTTGATTTTCAGTTTAGTTTCATTTAAGTATCCTGCCGCCCGGTTCTTGGCCCATTCCCCTTTGTGGGTAAGCGCCATCCATCAGAGGTCATCAGCATCAGCATCAAGCGCGTTTCAGCGCGTCCGGCGTCTCTCCGTCATGAAAACAGGGAGACGCAGTGTTGTCTGGGTAACGCATCGACGCGAAACGCAGCATGTCGCAATTGCCACCGGTTGCCGTCGGGCCGCGCAGACGGACGCTGGTCGCGCCTGGCGTCAGACTATAGAACGCTCGCGTTTCGCTAACATATCGTCACTCTGCGCAGCGTGCGCGTGCGTCCACGCTGCACTGGAGTATGTTGGGCCACTTCATTATGCGCTCGCGGCTGTTTTGCTAGCTCCATATATACCAATTTTCGTGTTACGTGACGTCAATAGATGAGGAAATATATGACTGGTGCAAACATGATAATCCTGACAAGCGTGTTATGTAAGAACGTGACAACATACAATTGTCATAGTGTGCTCGCGGCCGTTTCGCTGGCTCCACATATTCTAAATTTGTTATCGCGTGACGTGAAGAAATGACGAAGGTAAATGACACATCCAAACATGATAATCATGAGATGGAAGTCATGTACGGCATCAATTTTCTCCACCTCGTAACGTTATGCTGGTTTTAAAGTGACATATCAACATTTCTCAATCGTGCTTCGCATATGATCGATTCCCACTGTACACGAGATCGGACAATTTGTTTCATCCACGCATAGAAAATGCAATAAAAACAACAAGAACTGATAGCCAACGACAAAAACCTTTAGAGTTATGTCTGCGAATGCTCGGAGCATTGTTAATAAGTTTAGTCAACAAGAAAATATAATCTTGTATCAACCACACATTTTAGTGCTAACCGAAACATGGCTGCATTCAGGAGTAAGTGATTCTGAAGTAGTTACCTCTTTCTCAGGCTTTTATTTTAAGAAAGGAGAATCAAAACGAGGAGGGGTAGCAGTAGCAATTGAAAGAAATTTAACTACACGCTCAGGCTGAATATCTTGAAAAGATGCAGGGTTATCTTTCCAAACACACGAATGCAAGGTCGAAATTCTTCTTGCAGGGAATATCAGTTTACCTGGGATAAACTAGAACACTCTTTCACATGACGAACGGGATGCAGGAAGTTTGTATTCACAACTCTATACCGCTTTTAGTTTTTCGCTGAGCTAATTGGTGACTGAAAATACCCGAATAACTTCATCTTCATTGTCAATCCTAGACGTAGTCTTTGTAAGTATGACGCTTCATGAATGCACTGTGTCTACAAAAAGTGGCATTTCAGATCACAATTTGGTAATCTTAGCTTGTACGCTATCAACAGCCCGACATCACAAAAAACACTGCCCATGTTAGTCAAAGATTACGCACCTGCAGAGGACCCTGCCATGTTTGGCTTCCTTTACATTGTGTCTTTAGACGAAATTATGGATGTGAATGAATTATGGCCAAGTTTTATAAACATAGTGTTTTTGCGAAGCCAATGTCGTCCCACAAAGCAAAACGCATCAACCACAAACACCATTAGAATACTTGCGAAATAATACACATGAAAAAAAAATAAAGCGTCGACAATAAAGACAGAAACACAAAACCTGTAATCTTATTTTGACTCTGCAACAAAAAATTGCACATGCTAGGTCGTGCTTCCACCACGTCACTTTACCGTCATTCGTGAAACACAGCCCATGGACATTCGGGCGCAATTTGGCTGATAAACGCGTAACTATTTCATAAATAAAATCCTTGATCACGTTATTTCTGAACCAGAAAGTATTTCAAATGAACTGAAGTTGTTTTTTCAATATGTTTTCACAAAATACTCCTCCAATGCAGCACTTGAAATGTATGGGTTGGGAGTGCTTATGCTGCAATTGAACCTAATTGAAGATGGCGTATTTTCTCTTCCAGAAAACTGAATCTGAAGAAATCCCCTGGTTCCGAAAATATTGCCACCAGCACGTAGTGCGTCGAAAGCAAGAGCGGCTCTCAATCTGGAGGAAAAAGAAGATCGCGCGCTTCGTCTCTGCTGGAGAGCCAGCCACGACTGACGCATCGTCCTAGAGATTGCTACCCGGTGATTTAATAAATCTCCCAGTACTTGTGACTCATCGTGACAAACTGGTGGAGGTGCTGGGTAGTCTCACGGATGCTGCAGACCCCCCCCAGGAAGCCGTGATACGAGTCCAGTGCCAATGAATACTCCGGTTCATCGGACCAGCCGCCGAATCAGAGGATTGCCTCCGGAAATCGACGATACTGCTCCAACTACGTCGACAAACATGACCAGCTCTTCGGTGCAAACCTCGTCAACAGGCACGGGAAGCACGACGTCGAACCGCTATACGTTGGAAAGCCCACGGGAACCGGCGACGTTCCATGGCACGGAGCACGAGGACGTTGACGACTGGTTGGCGGACTTCGAGTGCGTAGCCACCTTGAATCAGTGGGACGACGCGACGAAACTGGGTCATGCCTATTTCCATCTCAAAGATGGGGCACGTACGTGGTGTCAAAACCGAGAGGAGCAGCTGACGACGTGGCCCGAATTCCCTCGTAGACTTTTGCAGACCTATGCCAGTGCTGATCGCCAAGAACAAGCTGAACGAGCCATTCTGGCCAACATCCAGTTGCCAAACGAAACTGTGACCACGTACGTCGAAGAAATGACGCGTCTCTTCCGACGAGCCGATTCAAAAATGACGGAGGACAAGAAGTTGCGTCACTTGATGCGTGGTGTCAAGGACCAGCTTTTTGCCGGCCTCGTGCGCAACCCTCCGAAGACGGTCGCGGAGTTCTTGTCCGAGGCCATCACAATGGAAAAAAAATTGCCCGCAGCTTCCCTCGGGGGAACACTGAGGAGGATGCGGAGCATATAATTGGTTAACGGGGTGTTAAAGTGCGACTTACTTGGGTCGATGGCTAAATTGGTTAACGTGGTTGTGAAATGTGGTGTTAAATTGCGACTTACTTGGGTCGATGGCTAAATTGGTTAACGTGGTTATAGGAGGGGGTGTTAAATGAGTGAACACGTACACACGTATGCGAAAGGACGGCGCTGGTCGAAGGGACGTCGATCATTGTGTTTGTGGAATCGTTGGAATTCATTTCACCGCGACCTTGGACGTCGACGCGCCGTACAAACCAACCGACGAGCGGCAACTGAGCGAGCGAGCGCCGACCTTGAGTATATATACAGCGCGACGGCGCATGCACTGTCAGCTGTTGAATGTTCTCGAAGGAGAAGTGCGCGCGCGGCACAGATGGCGACGGCGCGACGGCGCATGCGCTGTAAGCTGTCGAATGTTCTCGAAGGAGAAGCGCGCGCGGCACAGATGGTGGGCGACGGCGCGACGGCGCATGCGCGCGCGTCAGCTGTCGAATGTTCGAGAAGCGGTGTGGACGGCGCGGACGGCGCACTACAAGGCGCGAGTATAAGATGCTTCCGCATCTAAAAATGCTGCAGCAGCGATCCAACCAATATGACAGGCAAGTCAGTAGCATATCTACTGCCGACATTTTCACCGCCACCAGAACCAGCAACGACCGTCTACGTGAACTCATCCGTGACATAGTACATGAAGAGTTGCAAAAGGCTGGTGTAACACCTCATCCCACGCTTAGCTCTATTGCAACTGTGATCAAGGATGAGCTGCATCAGGCCCTCCGGAAAACCTTGCCTCCTGATACAGCTGCACCAGCTCCTGCTGAATACCGCCGTGAGACAACCTACGCGGAAGCCTTGAAATGCCCTGCTGCATCGCCGCCATTACTCTCCATCCTGTTCCTGCTGTTGCACCCCAGTCAGCGCAGCACATGCCGTACTACGAGGCACGTACACGCCACCGCCCTTGCCCTTTGTCCCTGGCGCTCCTGTCGCTCATTGTTCGGTGCCACCAGTTCAGTACATCGACTTTAGGCACACGTCTCCTCGGAAGTCTGATGTGTGGCTCACACCTGATCGCCGGCCTCTGTGCTTTCACTGTGGAGAAGCTGATCACTTGTACCGCTAGTGCCCATATCGCCGTCTTCGGCTTCGCGGCTTCTCTGCGTACTCATCACCACCCCGTTACGGCCAGAGACCGTGCGAAATCGAAAGCTACCTCGCCCTGCAGCAAGCAAAACCGTCTGCTGGGCGCCAGTCGCGCTAGCCATCACCGAAGCGATTTTCATCAACGCCCCAGTGGTATTCTACCACACTATCTCCAAGCCCCCGCCGGAAAAACTAGCCCAAGCGAGCTCTGGGGGCGGGGTCACTGAATGTCGAAGCGCTGAAGACCTCCTATTGACGCAGAACCGTACAGAAACCGGTCCGACATCACATACTGCTGCCAAGGATGGCCGACTTTCACTCGACATAGCAGTGTCAATTGATGGTTGTGCAGTTAATGCATTAGTGGACACCGGCGCCGACAATTCCATACTGAGCGGGAAACTGACAACGCAGCTGAAGAAATTCATCACGCCGCGGCATAACTCGCAGATTCGGACAGCTGGTGGCCACGTCGTTACTGCACTGGGTGCCTGCACAGCTAGAGTACAAATCCAAAGGTAGACAATTGGAGCAAGCTGCCTCGTTCTATGCGAATGCTCCCGTGACGTCATCCTGGGAGTTGACTTTCTGCAGGAAAATGGAGCTATCATTGATCTGCAAGAGCGGCGCGTCACGTTCTCAGCCCAGCGAGCAATTAACGTGCAGGATGAAGGAAGGCGTGCCGACGTACTCCGTATTTCTGAACAGAGCGTGACGCTTCCTCCACGAGCAAGTGTTCTAGTCGACGTAACATGCTGTTGTTTGGGCGATGGCGATGTGGTGGCCGAGACAAATTTAGAACACCTCCTGCAGCAAGGCATTTGGTTTGCTAAAAGTGTAATACACATTCGTGATGCCCGATCTGAATCTCTCGTAACCAACTTTAGCAACGAGCATCGACATCTGTTCCGTGGTACTTCGATAGCGTTTGCCCACGAAGTAGCAAACGTCACCAACTGTCTCACGTCAAAACTAGTGGATACCACCGACACGTCAATGAGTAATATTGACATCAATCCTGATCTGTCCACCGATAACCAGACTGCGCTACGAGCGCTCTTGTTCGAGTTCAGGTCTTGCTTCGCAAGCTGCTCAATGATCCGCCAGACGTCTATCACTCAACACAGGATCATCACGTATGAGGACGCACGCCGGATTCACCAGAGCCTCTACCACGTGTCGGCTAAAGAACGTGAAGCGATACGTATGCAAGTCAGCGAGATGCTTGGCGATGGCGTTATCAAACCATCTAACAGGCCGTGGTCATCTCCAGTCGTACTTGTCAAAAAGAAGGACGGGCCGCTACGCTTCTGCGTCGACTACCGAAAGCTTAACAACGTGACCAAAATGGATGTGTATTCGCTGCCACATATCGACAATTCGCTGGATAGACTTCGTCGTGCCCATTATTTCACTTCTCTCGATCTCAAAAGCGGGTATTGGCAAATTGAGGTAGATCAGTGAGACCGTGAGAAAACAGCCTTCGTGACTCCAGACGGCCTATACCAATTTTTAGTGCCCCCTTTTGGCTTGTGTTCAGCGCCGGCAACTTTCCAGCAAATGATAGACACTGTCCCCACAGGGCTCAAGTGGCCGACTTGTCTTGTCTACCTTGATGATGTGGTGGTCTTCTCTACCACGTTAGAGCAGCACCTTCACCGCCTGCGCAGCGTGCTGGAGGCTATCCGATCGGCGGACATGACACTA
Organism: Rhipicephalus annulatus; assembly: GCA_013436015.1. Taxonomy (NCBI): domain Eukaryota; kingdom Metazoa; phylum Arthropoda; class Arachnida; order Ixodida; family Ixodidae; genus Rhipicephalus; species Rhipicephalus annulatus. Next base: position 10,237 of record WOVY01007515.1, read on the forward strand.
AAGCCACTGAAGTGCCACTTAGGCTATAAAGAACTAAAATTTTTTGGACATGTAGTTAGCGCCGAAGGAATCCGGGCCGATCCGGACAAGCTTGCCCCTGTTGCCGAATTACCAGCTCCTGTCGATAAGAAAGCCGTCCGGCGCTTCCTTGGTTTGTGCACCTACTATCGCCGGTTCATTCATGGCTTTTCACATATAGCAGAACCTCTGACTCGTCTCAAAAGGGATGACACGCCGTTTGTCTGGGAAAACGAGCAACATGCAGCTTTTGATTTGCTACGACAGCGCATGCAATCAGCGCCCGTTCTCGCTCATTTCGATGATGATGCTGACATGGAGGTCCATACCGACGCTAGTAACATTGGGCTTGGTGCAGTGCTCGTTCAGCGTTAAGAGTACATCGAAAGAGTCATAGCCTACGCCAGCCGCTCTCTATCCCGTGCCGAGGCGAATTATATTCCACTACGAAAAAAGAGTGCCTCGCAGTCGTGTGGGCAATCACCAAGCTTCGCCCGTACCTCTATAGTCGTCCCTTCAAGATAGTGACGGACCCTCACGCGCTCTGTTGGTTGGCAAGCCTGCGTGACCCTTCAGGTCGGCTAGCACGGTGGAGCTTGCGGCTGCAGGAATTTGATGTCACCATCGTACATAAGTCCGGCCGCAAGCATGAAGACGCTGACACACTGTCACACGCACCCCTTCATGTCGTCAGTCAGGAAGCAGAGGATGACGAAGGCTTTCTGGGCGCCGTTAGCGCATCAGACTTGAGCAAACGGCAGCGAGACGACGCAGAGATTCGTCCAATCATTGATCATTTAGAGGGCCAGGGCGCTATCATACCACGTCATTTATCCCGCTCGTTGACGTCATTATGCCTGCGAGACGGTGTGCTGTACAAGTAGAACGCTCGTTCGAACAACCGTGCTTACCACCTGTTGGTTCCTCGAGACATGCGAGACGACGTCCTCTTCGCTTGCCATGACGAAACCACATCCGGTCATCTGGGCTACTCAAGGACACTTGCCAGAGTGAGCGAGAGGTACTATTGGCCAGGACTTTCAGCAAGCATCAAGGAGTATGTCAAGAGCTGTCGGGAATGTCAGCGCCGAAAGCAACCATCTGTTAAGCCAGCCGGTTTGCTTCAGCCCATCGAAGCACCGTGCACGCCGTTCGACCAAGTCAGCATGGACATTCTCGGGCCATTTCCCCTGTCTGCGGACAGCGACAAATGGGTGATCGTCGCGACCGACTATTTGACACGCTATGCTGAGACGCAAGCGATCCCACGAGCCACGGCTTCTGAGGTAGCACAATTTTTCATGCGCCACATCGTGCTACGACACGGTGCTCCTTCCAGTGTAATAACGGACAGAGGGACGGCATTGACGGCGCAGCTTATGGACGAAGTTTTCAAACTAAGCAACACCAGACACCGAAGGACAACTGCGTACCACCCGCAAACTAGCGGACTTACCGAGCGACTGAATAAGACCCTCGCAGACATGATCTCAATGTACATCGACGTACAGCACAAAACATGGGACCGGATCTTACGTTACGTGACCTTCGCGTATAATACCGCCGTGCAAGAGACCACGCGATTCACGCCGTTTCGGCTTCTCTACGGCCACGAAGTGCAGACCATGCTAGACTCTGTGCTACCGTGTCAAGACGAATACGAGTTGGCAACTGACGCCGAAGAGTTCGCAGAGCGTGCTGAGGAAGCCCGGAACCTCGCGCGACTGCACATCGGCCAGCAACAGCAGGAAGACGCACGACGCTTTAACGCCCGCCACAGAGAAGTGTTTTACAACCCCGAAGATCAAGTTTGGGTGTGGACGCCTGTCCGCCGCCGTGGCCTTAGTAAAAAGTTACTGAGCTGGTACTTTGGCCCGTATAAAGTGTCACGCCGCGTCAGTGACGTGAACTACGGAGTGGTTCCGGACTCAACACCCCATGCACGGAGCAGGACTCGACTGAGGCCGGACGTCGTTCATGTGTTGCGCATGAAACCATTTATTGCGCGTTGCTCGTAACTTTTCCTTTACCGTACAACATTCTATGTGTTTTTTGTTTATTTGTGTGAACTTGCTTTCTCGTTCATTGACGCTTCTTATATTGGCACGCTCTTCAATTTTTGCTTTCACTTTATCCGAATTTCAATTTCTTTTTCACGTGCCTATGTAGTAGCATCGCGGTGCTACTATGTACTTTTCTTGCCTCTTTTTGGGGCTTGTTTTTTTTCGGAAGGAGGGATAATGCCACCAGCACGTAGTGGGTCGACAGCAAGAGCGGCTCTCAATCTGGAGGAAAAAGAAGATCGCGTGCCTCTTCTCTGCTCGAGAGCCAGCCACGACTGACCCATCGTCCCAGACATTGCTACCCGGTGGTTTAATAAATACCCCAGTACTTGTGACTCATCGTGACAATATTGAAAACTCGTTTTTAAGCCGATATGCCGCATGGATAGCTGCATGATAAATTTATCACCTTACTTGCTACGGAGATTTTACCAGACGACTGGAGCAGCGCCAACATAGGTTCAATGCTTAAATCTTATTCAGAATTTGAACGAAAGAACTCTCGTCAAGTATCACTAACGAGCTCTTGTAGCAAATTATTCGAACATATAATTTATAAAGCCATAACACCCCATTTAGAAAACAACAAAATACTTTACAGTCGACAACATGCATTTAAATCAGGCCTTTCTATGGTGACAAAACTCGCTAAATGAAGAGATGAAATCGCAAACGTAAATATTGATGTAGATCAAGTCAAGTCAAGTCAAGTCAAGTCAAGTTTATTTCCAACAACATCAAGTCGGAGGTCCTTAGGCGAAAAGATGTCGGAGACATCTTGAGAGAGCCCAAGAACCCGTTCCAGAGCAGCAGGCATTTTACAAAAATATCGCGTAATTCACTGTACATGCATAAGACAAAATGAGAGCTTAGTACTTTTTCCTTTTAGTGAACAAAATACACACATAATTTCACGTAGGTCGCATAAATCTTGTATGCACATGCGCAAAACAACAATTCTTATACAAAAAGGAAAGAAAACATGTAAAAAACATGATAACGAAAGATAGCTAGTGCTGTTTGAGCAATTCCTGTTTCTTGAATATACGTTCAGGCAGTTCGAAGTCGATACTGGTTAAGAATTTGTTCAATATTGTTGGTATCTGGTGGTGTAGAAGGCATTCTCCGTAACGTGTGCGAGAAAAGGGAACTGGTCTTAGTTGATTTCGGAGAGCGTATCGACAGGAGCTGTCAATTGAATGCTGATGAAGTTTGTTTTTCTGGATATAAAGTATTAGTTTATATGTGTAAAGGTCACTTGCTCTAATAAGATCATGATTTATAAAGAGCTGATGAGTACGTAGTTCGCTAGGATGCCCATAAAATTTTTCAAATATTCTAAGAACCTTTTTCTGTAACGTCTCTAGTTTGTTGAGGTTCTGAGCAGACGTTTTTGCCCATACTAGTGCGCAGTAAGATAACCGAGAATAGAAATGGGCGTAGTATATAGCCTTTTTAAGCCATAATGGTACAAGGTCTGATAACTTATACATGCAGCCAACAGTTTTACCTAATTCAGAGACAAGTTTTGATATATGTGTGTTCCATGACATGTTTTCCTCAAACCATACTCCTAGAAATTTTTGCGTTTTAACACATTCCAGCGTGGTGCCCTGAAAGGAGAAATTCAGTGTAATGCATGGCTTATTAGGAGGCCTAAATATAACATATTTTGTTTTACTTGCGTTTAAGTCAAGCTTGTTTTCATGGAGCCACAGTTCCAGGTGTCTTAAATAATTAGTTACAGTAACTTGAAGATCGGCCACTGTATCAGCACTGAAAAAGGCATTCGTGTCATCTGCGTACATGACTAGTTTTTCTGTGTATGGGATATTACATATATCATCTATATAAAGTATAAATAACAAGGGTCCTAAGATAGAACCTTGTGGAACGCCTTGCTTAAGTTCTGTTGCTTCTGACGCTAAGCTTCCGAGTGTAACATATTGTTTTCTATCAGATAAGTAATTCGTAATAAGTTTAAGAGCAGCGCCACGCAATCCATAGTCAAATAATTTTTCTTCTAGAATGTCATGTTTTATGCTATCGAAAGCCTTCCTCAGGTCAAGGAACAGTCCTACTGTATATAGTCTTTTTTCAAAATTGTTCAGTATGACCTCTTTTACGTTTAATAGGGCTAATTCAGTGGACTTTCCTTTCTGGAAACCATACTGAGCAGGGTTTATTATTTGATACTTTGAAAGAAAGTTCCTTAGTCTACAATTTATGGCACTCTCAAATACCTTCGATAGCACTGGTAAAACAGAGATAGGCCTATAATTAGAAATGTCATTCAAAGCACCGCCTTTGTGCACAGGACATACACGCGCAAGCTTGAGTTCTGAGGGGAAAATACCAGAAACTAACATGCAATTAATAATATGAGCCAAGGGCTCCGATATAAGGTCCGCAACGTGCTTCAAGGGCGCTGCACTTAAGTCATCAGCGCCTCTTGCGACATTGTTACGTAGTCTAATTATCGAGCTGTGTACCTCTGAAGGTGTCACTGGACTTAGACTGATTGTGTTAGGCTCTCTCGTTCTACGGGTAATCCTTTCTTGCGTACAATGTCCTGAAAGAGGCACATAATCACCAGAATGGGCAAAATATTCGTTCATAGCCGTGATAGCTGCTTCGTCGCTCATATCTTGGGAGAAGGCTTTGACATTAATACGCACTTTACTTTCGGTAAATTGTCCCAGGTTATTCACTTCATTCCACAGTTTACGAGGATCATTATAAATCTTGGCGAATAGGCATTCATAATAAATCTTCTTAGCCTTGCGTATGTCGGCGTTTAGCTTATTGCGATACGTTTTGAATTTTTTCAGCACCTCTAGGTCGCGTGTTTGGACAAACTTATGATACATTTTGTTTTTCGTTTTGATTCTTTTGTGAAGATTCTTGTTGATCCATGGTTTACGAATTTTCGTTTTCTTTATTGTGTATGTCACCATAGGAAAACTGTTGTCATAACATGCTTTCAGATAGCGCGAGAAAGCGCTATATGCGTGATCTGAATTTTGCTCAGCGTACACAAAAGACCAGTCCGTATGGGTTATTTCAGAACGAAATTTTTCTAGGGTGAGCTGGTTTATGACGCGGTACGTTGTTTTTTCATTGTACCTAGGCTTATTCGTTGCAGTGGAAAAAAGAGCAAAAATGGGTAAGTGGTCACTAAGGTCGAGTGAAAATAAGCCTGTAAAAGTCTTATTCGTCGGCACGTTTGTGATACAGACGTCCAGAAGAGTGGCGCTATGGTCCGTGATTCGGCTAGGCAGACCGATAGTGTTTTCACTACAATAGGTGGACAGAATAGTTTCAAACTGTATAGTGGCAACGTCATCGCTTAGCATGTTCATATTTACGTCACCCATCAGAAAAAATGGCACGCGGAACGAGTGAAGCTTAGATATAATGGTTTCAAAAATAACAAGAAAATCAGATTTGCTGCTTGTGGGTGGCCGATACACTGCAGTAACTAGAACATTTGGTAATCGGATTGTAATACATTCAACGGTAGTCGTCAAAAAGGTTAGCTCCTCAATAATATCATGAGGAATACAGTCCTTCACGTACAAAGCAACGCCTCCGCCACGACTATTTGTCCTGGTAACACCATTGTATTTGTAAGACTGTAGTTGTGAAGGACAGTCATTAGGAGCGAGCCATGTCTCGGAAAGCAAAATTACATCGAATTTTATAGCTAAGGAATCGAGGAACATGCTGAGATCAGAAACCTTATTTTTAATACTGCGCACGTTCAAATGTAAAGCACTGAAGTGCCTTCCAATATGCGTGACCGCTTTGTTAAAACTGTCTGCATCATGGTATTGACAACTGTCAAATAACGCCATTTCGCAGCAGATTGTATCAATTCAGAGTGCCTGTTCAATACCTAGCGGCACATCTTTTCTAAATCGCCGCGTTCAGCAATTCTGAGCACCTCTGATGATTCCGTTTTCCTGGCAAAAATTTTTCCATTGCGCGTCCACACGTATTTCCATCCAACGCCACGCTTCTTAGCTATGGTTGCGCCTAGGAGTTGTTTCCCAAGCTGGGTTAGGTTTTCATTGACAAATATAGGATCGGTTGACTGGAAACCAATTTTGTTAGCAGAAAGACGTGCCCTCTTGGCCTTAGCCAGGACGGCATCTCGTTTCTCCCGGCGAACAAATCGTACAATGATATTCTTTACATCGGGATCTTTTGTTCCTATTCTGTGACAAACATCAATATCTGTGGAAGTGATGGGTTCCCCGACTGCTGAGCAAATATTCTGGACTACTTCGGAAGGGTCACCTTCATTGGGCACGCCCTTGATTTCAAGGTTGTTTGCTCTGGTATACGCCTCCAGGTCCTCAACTTTCATGCGTAATTTCTTCGTCTCCATCAAGAGAATATCGTTTGCCTTTCGCGCATCTGCGAGTTCTTTTCGTAACGATCTTATCTCTTCGGAGAGCGGCTTTATGTCATCACACACTGCACTACAATAGTCCACACTTTTTTTAAAATCGCGGAGTTCCTTCCGTATCTCTCGCTGAAATACGTCTAGTTCCTTATTCATCCTTCAACAAGACAACAGCAGCTGACACAACGTATACAATGGTGCTTGGCAGCAGTGCTAGCAATAACAGAGCTTAGGTGTAGTAGTGAAATTCTCACCTGCGTACAGAGAATATCTGTTAGCGACGTGAAGCTTGCGAGCACTGCTGCCAAACTGCCGTCAGAGCGGAAGTTTCCTGACTTATGAAGTGCTCGTGTTCTGGGGACACGTCATCCGCGCAGGCGCAATTCGCTCCGCAGCCACTTCTTGTAGATGGCGTAGAACTGCACTGTATGTCGTCACAATGTGCGCCGATTTGGCTGTCCGAAATAGTGCTCTCGTCAGTGGTACTGCTTGCAGTGTGCGGCGATAACGATCCCAGGAATGTGATCAGCTGCGTACAGAGAATATCTGTTAGCGACGTGAAGCTTGCGAGCACTGCTGCCAAACTGCCGTCAGAGCGGAAGTTTCCTGACTTATGAAGTGCTCGTGTTCTGGGGACACGTCATCCGCGCAGGCGCAATTCGCTCCGCAGCCACTTCTTGTAGATGGCGTAGAACTGCACTGTATGTCGTCACAATGTGCGCCGATTTGGCTGTCCGAAATAGTGCTCTCGTCAATGGTACTGCTTGCAGTGTGCGGCGATAACGATCCCAGGAATGTGATCAGCTGCGTACAGAGAATATCTGTTAGCGACGTGAAGCTTGCGAGCACTGCTGCCAAACTGCCGTCAGAGCGGAAGTTTCCTGACTTATGAAGTGCTCGTGTTCTGGGGACACGTCATCCGCGCAGGCGCAATTCGCTCCGCAGCCACTTCTTGTAGATGGCGTAGAACTGCACTGTATGTCGTCACAATGTGCGCCGATTTGGCTGTCCGAAATAGTGCTCTCGTCAGTGGTACTGCTTGCAGTGTGCGGCGATAACGATCCCAGGAATGTGATCAGCTGCGTACAGAGAATATCTGTTAGCGACGTGAAGCTTGCGAGCACTGCTGCCAAACTGCAGATCGAATCGACACTATTTTAAAAATTTTCTCAAAGCATTTGATGTCGTTCTGCACCAATATTTACTTACAAAACTATTAGTATTTTGCATAGATCGTAAAATAATTTCTTGGATCCTCAGTCTTCTGACAAATCGATCACAAAGCACGTTCATTAGAAAACAAGTCTCCCAACAACTTTAAGTCTACTCAGGCGTCCCACAGGAGTCCGTTATTGCTCCCATTCTATTTCCTATGTGTCCTAATGATAGCTATTTCAGTATTCGAGGATTGGTCCAAATACGGCGTTTTGCAAACGACTGTGTAGTATACACTGTAGCACGTCATCTGAAAGATTAAATACAACTGAATAATTCATTGCAATCTATCTGTTCCTGGTACACTACATGAGGCATGAGACTTTACACGTCAAAAAACCAAGTATATTACATTCATCAACAAGAAAACCCAATAAATTTTAGTTATACCTTTGGTAACACCACAATAAAAAATGTAATCAGGTAACATACTTGGGCCTTATCCTCACATCTAATCTCAATTGGGAACCTCACATCTCCTTTATATCTCAGGCCGCCAAACGCAAACAATTTTTTTACGAAGGAAGCTACGTAACCTACCACCGCATGTGAACATTGCGTATAGAACACTTGTTACACCTTCATTAGAATATGCTGATTTTAATTGGAGCTCTTACCAGAAACACCTAAATGATGAAACAGAACGCATGCAAAAAAAAGCCACCAGATTCTTATACTCTGAGTATTCCATACAATGCAACGTCTCTAAGCTATTAGCGAAAACAAACTTTGAAATGCATTCAAAACGAAAATATAGTTTTCCAACTTAAATTCATTTCTCTGTTGTCCCACGATCACTTAAACTTCTGAAGTCACATCCTTTGCTTCATCATTTTCTGCACTCATTGAGAACTGAACAGGGTAAGACAATCGGACAATCTTCAAGCCACATAATATTCAAAAATATTCACTGTTCCTCTCTGCAATCGCTCTATGGAACATGTTACAATATAGTGTCTTCAATTGCATTATTGTGGAATCATTTGTTGCGGAAGTGCGCGTCATTGATTTCTGTTAATGGTTGTGACTTTTTTTTTAAATGCTTTTTTTCTGCTCTCTGCAACCACTTCTGCAAGGGTCGATTGAGCCTGCAGTATGCTCAAATAAAACAAATAACCGAATCTTGACTTCTTCCACAATGTTCACCAGGACACTTGGAGCAGCTTGTGCCTCGTTGTGGGGAAGTAGCTAAATTAGAGCATATGCTCTGGCGGTGTCCCTCGTTACAGGGCAGTGAATAAGCGAATCCGGTGAAGTGGTGCTCGGCCATCAAAAGCACCGACAAGGGGGATTAGCTTTCGGCCATCAAGAGAGCACACGGAGCGGCGGTCAGGCTTAGTCTCTGCGTCCCAACATTACAGAAGCCGACTACGTGCTAGTCACGTCTCTCAGGTCTATAATTAAAATTGGTCCATCAATTTATCTTGAAATAACGACTGCTGACTCCATCAACGTCAGGACCACACGAAAATGTACCAAGTACAATAAGTGTATTAAAATAGTAGAGCATAGAAGGAGTCCGAAGTAAGAAACACCCACATTCAAATATATATATATATATATATATATATATATATATATATATATATATATATTGTGAGGAGGTTTATTAGCCGTTAAAGGCAGCGACGAGACAGCGTGAAGAACCATCCAGCAATCGGCACAGCAACGAACCGAAGCACGAGCCGAGAGAGCCGGGCGTTGGCGATGCTGCTCGCTGCAGGCACATCTTCTTCTTCACAATCGCCCCCGCTGAAAAAGGAGCCATCCTGGCGACTTAAGAAGTTTCAGGCAAAGGCTCATGGTACGGTTTCAGTCGGGAAACATGGACGATGTCACGTGCACGCCGGCGCATGTCGTCCGATCGGGAAACTGGTTCAATTAGGAAATTAACCGGAGAGGTTTTCTCCAAATGGTGTAAGGCCCCTCGTACCGGGGGACAAGTTTCCAGGAGAGTCCCGGTGTTTGGTATGGGATGGCAAGCCACACAAGAGACCCTGCGGCATAGCTGGGATCCGGAAGAGAGGTGCTACGGGTTTCTTTCTGGCGTTGTTGCTCTTCCGAGGTGAACGCACGGGCGAGCTGGTGGCACTCTTCGGCTTGTCTAGCAGCATCGGAGATAGGTGGACACTCGAAAGCATCAGGACGGTAAGGAAGTAGGTTATCAATTGTATGGGAAGGCTCACGTCCGTAAAGAAGAAAGAAAGGTGAGAATCCCTTGGTGGTTTGTATTGCGGTGTTATATGCGAACGTGACGTATGGGAGAACACGGTCCCAGTTGCTATGATCAGATGCCACGTACATTGATAGCATATCACCTAGCGTGCGGTTGAACCGTTCCGTCAGTCCGTTAGTCTGCGGGTGGTATGCTGTCGTTTTCCGATGAATGACGTGGCATTCCGAAAGCAGAGTTTCGACGACCTCGGAAAGGAAAGCACGGCCTCTGTCACTAAGGAGCTCTCGAGGTGCACCATGTCGAAGGATAAAGCGTTGCAAAATGAAAGAGGCGACATCCTGAGCTGTAGCGGTCGGCAAAGCGGCTGTTTCGGCGCAGCGTGTCAGGTGGTCAACCACCACTATAATCCACCGATTACCATCTGGTGTCAATGGAAGGGGACCATAGAGGTCAACGCCGACGCGATGAAATGGCTTGGCAGGGCATGGAAGTGGCTGCAATGCGCCAGTCGCACGTGGCAGTGTTGATTTACGTCGCTGGCAGTCAGGACAGCACTGCACGAATTTACGTACAAAATTGTACATGCCGCGCCAGTAATAGCGATGGCGAAGGCTTTCATATGTTTTGAACACCCCGGCGTGGCCACATTGCGGATCGTCGTGAAGGGAGGCGCATACTTGCGATCGTAAAGTGCGTGGAATGACCAGCAACCACCGGCGGCCAACGGGAGCGTAGTTGCGTCGATGAAGAAGTTGATCGCGGATGGCGAAATGGAAAGCTTGACGTCGGAGGTATCGAGATACTGGAAGGTTGGGCGTGCCAGATAAATATTCGATAAGAGAGGCGATCCACGGGTCACGACGTTGTTCGGTGGCAATCGAGTCGAGGTTTAGCGATGACAAGGTCTGGAGGCAAGTGTTTCCGCAAGTCTGATCTGGTGGTAAAGGTGAGCGGGACAGGGCATCAGCGTCAGAGTGTTTGCGTTTGCAGCGGTATACGACGCGAATGTCGTACTCCTGGATGCGGAGTGCCCATCGCGCAAGGCGGCCAGAAGGGTATTTCAACGTGGAGAGCCAGTAAAGCGCGTGGTGATCAGTTACTAGATCGAACGGGCGGCCGTATAAGTACGGGCGGAACTTTCCAAGCGCCCACACCAGAGCCAAATACTCTTTTTCTGTCACGCTGTAATTAGTTTCGGCTTTCCTCAGAGTGCGGTTAGCGTAGGCTACAACGTATTCTGAATAGCCAGGCTTTCGTTGAGCGAGGACCGCGCCTAGCCCAACGCCTCTGGCGTCAGTGGGCACTTCGGTAGGAGCCGTCGGGTCGAAATGGCAAAGAATAGGTGGGGAAGTGAGCAGACGGTGCAGAGTAGTGAAGGCAACGTCACATGCAGGGGACCAGGAGGTGAGGTTCACGTCACCGCGAAGAAGCTGGGTTAACGGTGACATGATAGATGCAAAATTTCGAACAAAGCGCCGGAAATAGGAGCATAGGCCTACAAAACCGCGAAGTTCTTTCATGGTCGTCGGCTTGAGAAATTCTGCGACTGCTCGAAGTTTTGCTGGGTCTGGTAATACGCCGTGCTTGGACACGATGTGGCCTAGGAGGACGAGCTCGCGCGCAGCGAAGCGGCATTTGTTCAGGTTAATCTGCAGACCAGCGTTGGTCAGATAACTCAAAACGTGCCTGAGGCGAAGGAGGTGCGTAGGAAAGTCGTGGGAGAAAACCACGACATCGTCGAGGTAACAGAGGCACATATTCCATTTGAGGCCACGTAGTGTATTATCCATAAGACGTTCAAACGTGGCAGCCGCGTTACAAAGCCCAAAGGGCATGACGTTAAATTCATATAGTTCGTCTGGTGTAATAAATGCCGTTTTTTGGCGATCGGCTTCTGCCATTGGGACCTGCCAGTAGCCAGACCGCAAATCTAGCGACGAGAAAAATTCCGCTCCGTGAAGGGTGTCAATGGCGTCATCAATGCACGGCAAAAGATGGACGTCCTTGCGGGTTATCTTATTCAAACGACGATAGTCCACGCAAAATCGGATAGATCCGTCTTTCTTACGCACCAGGACGACGGGAGACGCCCAGGGACTGTGAGATGGTCGAATGACGTCTCTACGAAGCATATCTTCGACTTGATCGTTGATGACGCGGCGCTCTTCAGCGGAGACACGGTATGGTCTTTGACGCAGTGGCTGGTGTAGGCCGGTGTACACATGATGTTTGACTTGTGATGTGCGGCTCAGTTGAGGTTGCGACACATTGAACGAACTCCTGAACTCATGCAGAAGATCCAGCAGGTCGGCATGTTCGGTGGGAGTGAGAGTGTCGGCGATGGCGCTGGAAAACGTATCATCGGACGACTCCCCGAGTGCCGACAGTGCTTTGGGGTGGTCGCAGTAGTCGTGCGAGACATCAAACAAAAACGAAGGGTCGAGATCCTGCACGCGGCCGAGACATTCCCCCGCAAGCAATGTGACAGGTGTGGAAAGTGGATTGCTTACGAACATGTTGCCTCTTCCGGCGGCAAGGTCAATTGTTGCGAAAGGCAGCGGCAAAGCTCGACGACATTTGAAGATATCGGAAGGCATAAAAAGAACTGTAGCGTCAGTGTAGGCGTTGCATGAAACGGGAACAAGGGCGAAATTTCCAGGCGGAATATCGGTATCTTCATGAACGAGCAACTTCGGCGGCTGATGAGGAGCGTCCAGTATGGGACATCACACAAGGGTGAAAACTCAACTTCGGCGCGTGCGCAGTCTATGACGGCATTATCGCGGGATAGGAAGTCCCACCCGAGGATGACGTCATGCGAACAGACAGGAAGAACAATAAACTCTACGATGTAAAGAATGCCTTCGATGGACACTCTTGCAGTGCAGGCTGCGACAGGCGTTACTTGCTGTGCGCTTGCGGTGTGAAGCGACAGTCCCGAAAGCGGCGTCGTTACTTAGCGTAATAAACGGCAGAGATTAGCGGCAATAACAGAAACAGCGGCGCCAGTGTCCACAAGGGCGAAGTACAATAACCTTCAACAGTTACTGCGACCACGTTAGCAGGAGAGGAGCGAGGGCTTAGACAGTTCGAAAACGGCGCAAGTTCTTGCCTCTTGAACTGCGTTGCTTAGTTTTCCTGGTCAGAAGGTCTGGGCCGGCGACGCATGGGGGAGGGCGATCGCCGACGAGGAGAGGGTGCGCGCTGCGCTGGAAGTCAAGGTGGTCAGTAGGCGCATAGCGAGGTGGTGAGACTGGCCCGTATTGGACGAAGGGTTGGCTGCCGGGATGCGACGACCGGGCATAGTTGCCGAACGTCTGAGGTCGACGGCGGCAGGCAGTAGTGAGCAACGTGTCCGGGAGTGAAGCAAGCGTAGCAAATCGGTCGGTTATCGGGCGTCCTCCAGAGATTGGCGACTGGTGCTGCCGCCCAAGGTGCAGTATAAGCAGCCGGGTGTACGGGCTGTGACCGCGTGGTGTAGGGTGGTTGCGGGAGCCTACGTACAGCGTCTGCATATGTGAGCGGCGCGGCTACGGGCTGCATCTCTTGCGAAAAGGCAACAGAAGGAGCCACAGGCTGCGTTGCATAGGTGAGGGGCGCGGCCACAGGCTGAACGGCTGGCGGATAGACGACAGGAGCGCCTACCAGCTGTGCGACACCCGGGCAGTGACCACGGCTAGATAGAGGTGGCTCGTAGTGCGCAAGAAGAACAGCTTGTGCAACCTCTTCCGATATAGCAGTGCGAAGCGGGGCAGGTAGACGGGTGGTGGTCTCGTGAGTAAAGGGCTCTAGGGAAAGTTGGCGGGCGACTTCTCACGGACGAAGGCTCGGACTTGCTGAAGCAATGGTGAATTGTCTGGCATGGAGTCAAAACTGGACAGCGACTCACCACCAGGCTGAGGCTGCCTAGTCAGAGTGCGTTGCTTCTTCAGCTCGTCGTAGCTCTGACACAAGCTGACGACTTCAGAAAACTGTGCTTGATTCCTTGCCAAGAGCATTTGAAAGGCGCCGTCATCGATGCCCTTCAGGATGTTTTTGACCTTGTCAGATTTGGGCATGGTGTCATTCACACCGTCGACAAAGGTCGACGACGTCCTCAATATAGCTGGTAAAGGTCTCGCCAGTCTGCTGAGAGCGGACGCGCAAGCGCTGTTCTGCCCTCTGCTTGCGGACAGCCGGCCGACCGAACACTTCAGCACATGACGTCTTGAAGACGCTCCATGTGGGGATGTTGTGTTTGTGGTTATTAAACCACAATTCGGCCGACGCCAGTGAGATAAATTATCACGTGGCCCAGCTTGTCGGCTTCATCCCACTTATTGTTTGGCGCTCACCAGTTCGTAGTGCTCGGGCCAGTCTTCAAAGTCCGGTCCCATCCGCACCGCTGAAGACCT
>WOVY01007516.1:0-51171 GCA_013436015.1 Rhipicephalus annulatus
ATGTAGGTAATATTTGACAATAGGCCAAACATCGTGCGAAGAATATACACTTGTCAGTGAAACAAAAAGCGATTTACTAAGGCAATATGCAAGTAAGCGTACCCGGGCTCTCGTTCATGCCGGTAGATAGTGTTTTGAATTTATGAGTTAAAAATGACTCTTTACATCGCGTTCATGGTGTGATTTGAAACCTGATTCCAGTATTGTAGCTATCATGTTACTGAATGAATGACCTGCCTCGGTGACATGCCTTGAAATCGGTAAGTTAGGAAGGGCATGCACATGAGCTTTATGATTATTGAAACGGTATCGAAAAGAAGTTTCAGTATGACCTATGTATTGTACATGACAGATTGAGCATTCTAGCAAATATACGAGATTTGCAGTATCACAAGTGAAACTGCCCTTAATTTTGAACTTTAAGTTCGTCGCAGTACTGGCTGCCTGTTGTTGGTTGTGGTCATGTGTGCACACACTTTACAGCGGGGCTTTTTACAAGGACGGCAACCAAGCGTCTGGTCGTTATTGCTCTGTCTGGTTTTAGACGACGTTAATAAATCTCTCAAATTTTTGCCTCGTCTGTACACAACACGTTGTGGTTCTGGAAACGCTTTTGCAAGGCGTTCGCTCTGCATAAGTATGTTGTGGTGTTTACGGAAAATAGATGCGACGTTAGGTGCCGATGCGTTATGGGTTAAAACCAGGTTAACCTGTGAATGACTTTTAGGATTTTTCTTGGGGATGCAGAGTGCTGTACGGTCTTGTGCGTCGGCACGCCTCACTGCGTCATCGACTAACTTGGGCGAATATTTCTCTTTAAGAAGTGCAGTGCGTAGCTGGTCACAGTATTATCAAAGTCAGATTGCTCAGAGCAAATTCGCTTAAAGCGTAAGGCCTGGCTGTAAGGTATGCTGGATTTGCAGTGCCTTTTGTGGCTGCTTTGAAAGTGTAAATACCTCTGTCTATCAGTCGGCTTGTGGTACAGTTTAGTGCTCAATTTTGCATTATCGAGACATACTGTGACATCGAGAAAGTTAATAATCTCTGGTGAATATGTGTGCGAAAAGGATATGGAAGGGTGAGCATTATTAAAGTCCGAAATAAAAGACAAAAGTTTCTCCTCTCCATGTGGCCAAATCATGAAAATGTTGTCAATAAATCTTTTATAATAAAAATGTTTTAGCGAACGACCCGACAAGAATTTGTCGCTTCACCATTTTACTCGCATTCATTTTGCTCTCCCTGCTTTGTGATTTTGTTTATCTCTCTAAACTTCTTTTTCTTTTTTAAAGGCTTACTGAATGTTTTTAGGCTGTAATTATCCCACAGAACTTATGACGAAGTGAGCTACTGCGTGCGCAGTCTGTTATTTTGCTGACCTGTTTCATTCCACACAAGTTGTAGGGTATCTAATACGTGCCAATTCACTATTGTATTGCCGCGAGGCGTATTGCAGATAGTGTTGCGTATGCCGATACCGCCGGCGCGCGGCCTTATCGTGGTCCAGGATGCACCGCGATTCATCTGCGAAGATCATGGCCCGCACGTCGACCATTCGTTGATAACGAGATAGCGCCAGACGCTACGGCGACTGTATCTCGGATGGTGAACGCGCCTTGCGTTCCAGTGGGACATTCTGTTCCCCGACGGCCCACTCGGATGGTGAACGCGCCTTGCGTTCCAGTGGGACATTCTGTTCCCCGACGGTCGTCGAACGCGCTGTTCGCCACCCGCTAAGCCGGTGTGTCTGTTTTCTTTTAGTGGGCACAAGTCCGCCAAATAAACGGATCTCCTTCTATTTCTACTAACCTCCCGGTCTCCTGTGTTCGGGCTGCCCTCACTCTTACGTGACATCTGGTGGAGGTGCTGGGAATGCACAAAAATGACCTTAAAACAGCCACTGCAGAGAACGAGGACGCTGAAGACACAGATACTCGAAGCAGTCGCCACCTCCGAAACCTGCCACCTGAGCTGGGACCGCTACCGGACCCCACGCGACCACAAAGGGACGCTTCCACAGCCACCATGAGCACCCCGCAATCACCTACCCCTGTCATGCTGCAGCAGCCGCGGGTGCCCCCAACTTTCCATGGTTATGCCGCTGAAGACCCAGAAGAATGGCTCGACCAATTCGAGCGCGTTGCTACCATAAACAGGTGGGATCAAGAAATGAAGCTGCGATACGTTTACTTTTCCCTTGACGGCCCCGCCAAAACGTGGTATGAAAACCATGAGACCACACTGACCACCTGGGAATTTCTGAAGAATGAGTTGCTCAGGACCTTCACCAGCATCATGCGAAAAGAAAGGGCCCAGCTGCTGCTAGAATCAAGGACCCAACAGCCCAATGAGACCCTAAACGTGTACGTCGAAGAAATGAAACGGCTTTTAGGCGAGCGGACCAAGACATGACCGAAGACAAAAAGGTCGGATACCTAATGCGAGGGGTGAAGGAGTCGCTTTTCGCCGGTCTCATAAGGAACCCTCCTGAAACAGTCGCAGAATTTACTGAAGAAGCGCACACCATAGAAAGGACCCTGGACGCCCGGACTCGGCAATACAAACGCCCGTTTCAGCTCAGCTCGCTCTACTCGGAACCGATTCTAGGTGGGCTAACCACCAACGATCTGCGGGAAGCTATTCGAGAAGCGGTTAAGGAAGAACTACGCCGATTGCTACCTCCTACCCCACCGCCCCCCCCCCCCAGGGAGCATCTCTCTTGGACATTGTGCGTGATGAAGTCCAGCAGGCGCTTGGCTCTTCATCAGCGACGACTCGAACAGAGGCCGAAGCAATGACTTACGCCGCTGCAGTGAACACTAGGCCACCCCGACGAAACGAGCGCAGCCCTCCACGGTACGCTGCAGCCCCAAGTAGCCGTCCGCCCTTACCCGCCCACCCTACATACGAGAGACGCCCGAGCCAAAGAAAATGCGACACCTGGAGAACTCCCGACGACCGTCCCCTATGCTTTCACTGCGGTGAGGCCGGCCACATCCTTCGACACTGCCCCTACAGGCGGATGGGACTGCATAGCTTCTCATCTCAGGCACCACGGCCACGCCCTGGACAACGACCTCCGGCAATCGAAGACTACTTGCGCCATACAGAGTACTTGTCCAGTCGTTCTCCATCACCGCCATCCCCACGCTTCACGTCACCGAACCGCAGCAACAACGAACGAAGAAGGTCCCCAAGCCCCCGTAGGGGAAACTAAAACCAGCAACCTTTGGAGGTGAGGTTGCTTCAAGAGGAAAAGCTGAAGACCCTCCACCGATGACCATATATGACGACAGCACATCATCTACGACGACGACAACGCACAACAACCCAAGCCGCGAGACGAAGCAAAACGAAGCAACAAGACGAAGCCGTGACCCGAACCCAAAACCAACGCGCAACTCCAGCCCACGTGCCACCGATTCTGAAGTATCTATCGACGGCCACCCGGTAACTGCCTTGTTTGACACAGGAGCTGACTACTCGGTCATCAGTGGGCCATTGACAGCACAACTGAAGAAGGTTAAGACAGCTTGGGACGGCCCGCAGATCCGCACAGCGGGAGGCCACCTCCTCACCCCATCGGGGCGATGTACTGCAAGGGTGACATTCGATGGTCACACATACCTTGCCACTTTCTTGGTGCTTCCACAGTGCTCCCGTGACGTCATTCTCGGCATGAACTTCTTGACTCGACATCACGCGGTTATTGACCTGGCGTCCAGATCCATCAAACTTTCCTCGGATGAAGCCATAAATTCATACTCGGCACCACATAATCGCGCAGCCCTCCGTGTGCTCGAGAATGACGTGAGCGTCCCGCCCCGATCAAAGACCCTAATCTCCGTAACCACTGGTACTGTCGGAAATGCTCATGGCGTCGTCGAAGGTAACATACAGCTTTTGCTTGGCCGTGTTATCGCAATCGCAAGAGGCATTGCGGACTTCCGGAATGGACAGGGCCCAGTGCTGCTAACAAATTTCAGCCAAGAACACCGTCACCTGGCCAAAGGCACGACCATGGCCTTTCTCGATGATATCGCGGAAGTCAGTGACACCCTCGCCCTCTCGAATCCAGCGACCATCACCCCACAGACCCACAACTCGCAGCTGTCATTCGACATTAACCCTTCCTTGCCTCAATGCAAGTAGCAACTGCTCCAGAACGTCCTTCGACGTTATGACGACTGTTTCGCCACTTCTTCACAGGTCCGACACACTTCTCTAGCAAAGCATCGAATCATAACACAAGAAGACATCCGCCCTCTCCATCAAAGCCCTTATCGTGTGTCGGCACGTGTACGTCAGGCCATCCGAGAGCAAGTTGAGGAAATGTTACACGACGATGTAATTCAGCCATCGAAAAGCTCATGGGCGGCACCAGTCGTCCTTGTCAAAAAGAAAGACGGAAGCCTTCGGTTTTGCGTCGATTACCGACGGTTGAATAGTGTAACCAGGAAGGACGTGTACCCTTTACCAAGTATCGACGATACCTTAGATCGTCTTAGTGATGCAAGGTACTTCCCGTCCATTGATCTGAAGACAGGGTATTGGCAAACTCAGGTTGATGAAAGAGACCGAGAAAAGACCGCTTTCATCACGCCGCATGGATTGTATGAGTTCAAAGTGATGCCAGTTGGACTTTGTTTCGCTCCAGCAACCTTCCAGCGTCTAATGGACACAGTACTGGCAGGTCTCAAGTGGCAAATATGTCTCGTATATCTGGACGATGTGGTCGTCTTCGCCTCCAACTTTAGCGACCACCTGAAAAGGCTCCGGACAGTACTGGACGCAATTATGTCATCAGGGCTGACACTGAAGCAAGAAAAATGCCATTTTGCTTATGAAGAACTACAGTTCCTTGGTCATGTTATAAGCAAAGATGGCGTAAGACCAGATCCCGAGAAGACAGCCGCTATCGCACAGTTTCCTCAGCCGCAAGATAAGAGAGCCGTGCGCCGATTCTTAGGACTGTGCGCCTATTAGCGACGCTTCGTCAAGAACTTCTCACGCATTGCTGCCCCTTTGACGCAGCTCACCAAGTCGGACGCCCCTTTCGAATGGAAAGCTGAGCAACGTGAGGCATTCAAAGAACTTCAACAACGTTTACAGTCGCCGCCTGTGCTGGGTCACTTTGATGAAAATGCCGAAACTGAGATGCATACAGACGCCAGCAGCATCGGCTTAGGTGCCGTTCTCATTCAGAAGCACAAGGGCTGCGAGTGCGTCATCGCGTATGCAAGCCGCTCACTGTCGAAAGCGGAAGTGAACTATTCCACGTCTGAGAAGGAGTGTGTTGCGATAGTATGGGCCACCTCGAAATTCCGCCCATACTTATATGGCGGACCCTTCAAGGTCATAACGGACCATCATGCGTTGTGCTGGTTGGCCAGTTTGAAAGACCCTTCTGGCCGCCTCGCTCGATGGAGCCTACGGCTTCAGGAGTTTGACGTGAAGGTAGTCCACACATCTGGTCGTAAGCACTCCGACGCAGACTGCCTCTCAAGAGCCCCTGTCGGTGCACCACCAAGCCATGAAGACGACGATGCCTTTCTTGGGCCTATCAGCAGCAGCACCTTTGCATTACAGCAGCGCTCAGACCCGATCCTACAACAGTTGATCAACTACATCGAAGGAAAGGCCTCCATACCGCCTGCACTGTTCAAGCGTGGGATATCCTCCTTCTGTGTGCAAAACGGGTTGGTAGTAAAAAAGAACTTCGCACCGAATAAGGCAGCTTACCTTCTTGTCGTCCCAAGCAGCCTCAGAGAAGAAATTTTACAAGCGTTACATGACGAAGCCGCTGCAGGCCACCTCGGTTTTACCCGAACACTCCACAGAATTCAAGAACGATACTACTGGCCCCGCCTCTCCTCAGATGCTGCGCGGTACGTCAAGAGTTGCCGCGAATGTCAGCGCCGGAAGAGACCTCCAACAAAACCAGCTAGATTTCTCAAGCCAATTGAACCCCCGTCGAGACCATTCCAACAGATTGGTATGGACCTGCTTGGACCTTTCCCCACGTCAACATCCGGTAACAAGTGGATCATAGTGGCAACTGATTACCTTATCCGATACGCTGAAGCTAAGGCCCTCCCGAACGGCGCAGTCGTAGAATTTGCCAAATTTTTTGTTGAATAAATCCTCCTCCGTCATGGCGCACCTCAGGTACTAATAACAGACAGGGGAACGGCGTTCGCGGCTGATCTTACTCAGGCAATCTTACATTACAGTCATACAGATCACCGAAGAACAACTGCGTACCATCCGCAGACAAATGGTCTCACGGAACGCTTGAACAAGACCATTGCCGATATGCTCGCTCTGCACGTGGAGACAGAACACAAGACCTGGGACTTCATTCTGCCTTGCGTGGTCTTCGCCTACAACACCGCGGTGCAGGAGACCACTAAAATGACACCAATTAATCTCGTTCATGGGAGGGATGCCGTTACTACCCTGGATGCCACGCTGCCTAATGTCACCGATGAAAACAACATAGACGTGGCCGCCTACCTTCAGCGCGCAGAAGAAGCCCGGCAGCTTGCTCGTCTG
The DNA here is from genome assembly GCA_013436015.1 of Rhipicephalus annulatus. Lineage (NCBI taxonomy): Eukaryota > Metazoa > Arthropoda > Arachnida > Ixodida > Ixodidae > Rhipicephalus > Rhipicephalus annulatus. The sequence goes on from WOVY01007516.1 coordinate 6,556, forward strand.
CGCATAAAAGACCAACAGCGAAACGACGCAAGACGCTACAACCTGCGGAGACGCGATTTAACATACAGGCCAGGTGACAAAGTCTGGGTTTGGACGCCCGTTCGCCGCCGAGGATTAAGCGAAAAACTCATGCGCCGTTATTTCGGCCCATACAACGTCATCCGTCAAGTGAGTGAAGTGGACTATGAAGTGGTCCCTGATGGGGCTAGCTCATCCCAACGACGCCGCGCACTACAAGAAGTGGTACACGTCGCCCGTTTGAAGCCCTATCATGCGCGCTAAAAGAGGCTCCCTGTTTGCATCTCTTGTTTTGTTTACGTGTGCGCGATTCGTGCTTATTTGCCATTAACTTTCGCACAGGCGGTCCTTTTGTTTTGGTTTTATTTTAAACAAAGCATCGGGTCGATGCTTACGTTGAGGAGGGGAACAATGCCGCAAGGCGTATTGCGGATAGTGTTGCGCATGCCGATACCGCCGGCACGCGGCCTTATCGTGGTCCAGGATGCACCACGATTCATCTGCGAAGATCATGGCCCGCACGTCGATCATTCGTTGATAACGAGATAGCGCCAGACGCTACGACGACTGTATCTCGGATGGTGAACGCGCCTTGCGTTCCAGTGGGACATTCTGTTCCCCGACGGCCGTCGAACGCGCTGTTCGCCACCCGCTAAGAAGGTGTGTCTGTTTTCTTTTAGTGGGCGCAAGTCCGCCAAATAAACGGATCTCCTTCTATTTCTACTAACCTCCCGGTCTCCTGTCTTCGGGCTACACTCACTCTTACGTGACAGTATAAGGATACGCGTTTTCAGCTGTATATGCACTATAGCCACGTATCTTTGGTGATATAAAATTTTGTTTCCTAATCTACTGATAATGACTTAGCCGTGTGATACGCAAAAAAAGCGGCTTATATATGTGCCCTGTGTGCCATGTGTAACCATTCACTCAGACGAATGCAGGCCCACCTACCGAAACGTTAGTAAAACTAGTGTTTTTTCGCACGTTTGTCGACCTCTTTTTCTACCGTATATATATATATATATATATATATATATATATATATATATATATATATATATATATATATATATATATATATATATAATGTACGAAGGTAGCGATGGATAGGAGTTAGAAGTAGAAGCCGAGAAGGAAGAAGTGCTTTGGAATAAATATGGCGTATGAGCCAGGCCACGTTTTCCAGTGATTGAGCGTCACACGAGTCGACAGGATGAAGACCTCCCAGCCACTTCATCAGTGTCTCATCATCGACGCAGTTCTCCACAAGACACCCTGACCATACATCGACTACGGAATTATCTCCTGGCCACACACAGTGACCAGCACCATGCCAGAATCATCGACTGCCCTTCCCATCCCCAAGGACACCGGAGCAGCGGACGATGGACCTGTACAGGACTGGTTCGACCTGTTCGAGCTCCACGCAACCACCGCATCATGGTCGGAACGGGAGATGAACATCAGCTTTACCGACTACGTCTCCGGTGAGGCCTTCAAATTCTACCTCACCCACATATTTCAAAACGATGAGTCATGATCATTTGGTTTAAAGAAGACAATGACGACTACGAAGAAGATTCGCTTATAACCGACCATGCACAGACAACCGCACTCGGTCGCTGCAGTCCAAAGCACTGCTCACTCATTGGGACACGAAAATGAATTAGCCTTTGAAACAAGACCAATTAAAACACCCTCTCAATGAAAGGCAGCCAGATCTGTTTGCAGGAAGAGTGTACCCTCCACCGCACCGCGTTTTGCAACTGCACGATCGAAAACCAACCTATACGTCATTACTGCACTGTAGCACTCACATTAGGGAGCCACCCTGTGCACAGTACTTTCTGTCTGGCGCATTTCGACCACTGCCTACTTTTCCGTCGCTTGGTTCTTCAGTTGCTCACAGCGCTCACCTCGCATCTCACATGCTTACTACAGTTGATATAGAGGTGAGGAACCCTGAAGACACTCAGCCAGGCCCTGACCCTTCTGTGCAGATGCATGCATCGAAACAGCTCAACTCGTTAGTTACACAGAAAGACAAACATTTCTGACTAAAATCTCACCAAACTACGCCTGCTGCGGTGTCACCATCTAGTGCACGGACACCTGGGAGTCTTAACAACACAGGAGGCTCGAAACCATCAAATCGCACACGTTGCCGAGAGCCAGAAGCGTCCATTAGGAACGGCGTCACAAGAGCCTCCGAAGAGCCTCCAGTAAATTCGAGCGCACAACCTTCAATACCCGAATGCAGCATAACAGTCAACTGCCTAGCATCTGCCTACTGGGCACCACATCAAGTTGCCCAGAAAATCAGCGCCATGGTCAAAAACAGCTCCCACCTCAGCTCTTACCACATGAACACTATTATTGCCAGCAGAAGCGAGCCCAAGAACAACAGTCTCCATGGGCTAGACCAGCAAGGACGACTACGAACGCAAAAATCTTTAGAAGAACACGCGAAGATTAAACAAAGGCGTCTACAAGCGGGTCTGGTGAAGCGACGACAAATTAAATATGCCTTGCTTAAGACAAACAAGTATTGTAATTCAAGACATTTTCGCAAGAAGTAACATCGAACAAGTTTTCTCCAGAAGAGATCAAGATTCAGTATACAATCAAAGCTGTTCAGACAGCAGGACACAAAGCGAAGAAAAAGGCGCAAAACCACACCCTGTATTACGGAAGGACGCAGAAATCACCGCATCAGTCTAGGTAGACAAACACACAAACGGGTGGCACTGCATGTGTACTAATCAAGGCAAAGAGCAGCACGACGCCTACGCAAATCATGCTGGTGGTGCTCCAAAGCCTTCGCACCAACGTTCATTTTTTGCAAGTATACAATCAGCTTCATCTGCAGTTTCAACGTTCAAGGTGTACTTGTGTTTTCCAGAACGCCACAGCCAGCCTCGTCCACCCGAGTTCTGTTAGATATGGCCAGATGGCTTCCCTCTGCTGTAGATTTTTAGTGCGAGGTAAGGAACTCTCCTCTGAAATGGAACCATGGTGCATTTTGACATTTTTCGCTCGCTTTAACACCCATTTTTGTTGTTTCGCTATGTGTCTGACGCGACGTCTTCCAGGGGAAGGGGGAATTCTGTAACGTAAGAAGGTAGCTATGGTTAGGAGTTAGAAGTAGAAGCCGAGAAGGAAGAAGTGCTTTGAAATAAACATGGCGTATGAGCCAGGTCACGTCATCCTAGCGTATATATATATATACCAAAAACATCACGATCGGGTGCCATCGATCGGGTGCCGACACGATCGGGTGCCATCCTTGCCAAAAACCGCGATGCAAAGTATGCCCGTACATGCGCACATGCCAACAGGTCACTAGTACAGCTTCCAACTTTTCCTTAAAAATTAAAGGCAATCTTGACTGCGATTCTAAGAACGTGATATACATGATACAATGTGCACTATGTGAAATACAGTACATTGGTCAAACAGAAGGGCCTTTTAGACTCCGTTTTAATAACCATAAATCTCATGCTAACACCTTGCCCCACTTGTTCATTTCAAGACACGTGCACCTTCCTGGCCACTCTTTTGAAAATCTACAGGTCACATTACTAGAATCTGGTTTCCGCACAAATTATGATAGAGAAGCCCGTGAATCATTCCTCATCTATAAGTTCGACGCCGTCGCATCCGGTCTAAATGAAAACGTAGGAAAACTTAGTTGCCTATCAGCGTAACCGGTATCACCCTGTCCATCTTTTTTTCAACCTTGTCAAGTCGCACTACATTGTCTGTATCCGTTGAGTACGTAGCAGCTTTGTAACGTCTTTGGGATTTTTTATTTGTATTTTATTATCTTTCTTCTTTTTCCCCTTGCTATTACCGGTCGGACAACTCTTCATGTTATGTGCTTTATCTTTTATGCGTTTCATCTTTTTTGTGAACAGCGTGTTCGCCACGTGCTTGCGCATGGAAGCAATATCTTTTTACTCGTGTATTAAGTGTCCTTCATATTGTGTGACTTGCATATATATGCCCATATATCGCCTTTCATGCCGGTTTTCATATTTGTATCTCATTGATATGCACATGTATATAAACAGCACTCGTGCCATCAACTGTATTCTGATGAAGGCCGGACCCGCGGCCGAAACGTCAATAAAAACTACTTCATACGTGCGTCTTCTTCCCTATACGGATATATATATATATATATATATATATATATATATATATATATATATTGTCGTAAAGCCAATGAACAGTGGGTCGTCCTCTCCAGCGCCTTCTAGTGGGTCGCCCTTTTCATAAGAAGAAGAGCAGCTCGTGCACAGAGTCGGTCTCCGCAATGACTGTCGCTGTCGTGAATCATCGTGGAGTGTCCGCCAATAAACCTTTTAACAATTTGGTGGAGAGTGCTGTGCCCTTCAAACACCTTTGGTCCGCATTCGATGCCCTTGGAGCTTCGATCCCGTGCCATGCCTTCAACCATGCACCAAGACGCCGCCCAGCAAACGCTTCCTGCTGCGCTGACGCCATGTTCCGGTGTCCCCAGCATCCGCGACCCTCCTGTCTTCACCGGCATGGATGGCACCGACGTCGAGGACTGGCTGGCCATGTACGAACGCGTGAGCATCCCCAACCATTGGGACGAGGCAGGTAAACTCGGCAACCTGTTTTTCTACCTCGCGGGTGTGGCCGGCATGTGGTACAACAACCACGCATCTGATTTCCGGACTTGGTCCGCTTTTAAAACCGCTGTCGTCGACGTGTTCGGCCGTCCGGCCGTTCGTAAGCTGCAAGCTGAACAGCGTTTATGTGAACGAGCCCAGCAGACCGGTGAGTCCTTCACAAGTTATATCGAGGACATCCTTGACTTGTGCAAGAAAGTCGACCTGAACATGTCAGAGGCTGACAAAATCACGCATGTTTTAAAGGCATCGCTGACGATGCCTTCACCATGCTCCTGGCAAAGAACCCCAGCACTGTGGCAGAAGTCATTACGTTACGCCAAATTTATGACAAGCTGCGGCGGCAGCGCTTGATGACCTGTCGACCGCCACCACGTGATGCTGATCTCTCGGCCTTGTCAGCAGTATCTGACCACGCAACCTTGCTCGCAGAAATCAAGTCGTTCGTGCGTGAGGAAATTGCCCGCCAGGTCTCTTTACTGGCTTTTGCTTCCCCACAACATGCTCAACAGCCATCAAGTACACTTCCACCTCCGCTCCGCCGAGCCATTCAGCAGGAAATCGCGGAGGTCGTTCCTAATTACCACCAGCCGCCTCCTGTATCTGTGCCACTCAGCTACGCCCAACTTGTCGCCAGGCCACCCCCACCAACTTCTGTCGCTGTTCCCCTAAGTCACACCCAAACCGTCGCGAGGCCCTAGGCCTTCGGAGAAACTGTCTCGCCTACATACGCCGGCGTCACCCACGTGCCCCGAGTGCCGCCTACCATGCACTCATATCAGCAACCGACTCGCCCATCGCGTTCTGCAACATGAATGGGACCCGCGAACCGATGGCGCACTGCTGACAATCGCCCCATCTGCTTTGCTTGTTGTTGCGTCGGTCATGTAGCACGCTATTGCAATCGTGTGCAGCAACCGCAGGTCGCCTCCAACTTTCCCAGCAAACCAACGCGCTCTTATAACCAACCACCGCCTATGTCACCGTCGTCCCGCCCCGTTCCGTCTACCCACCGTTCACCATCTCGACGACGTCGCTCACTGTTGCCGATGCGGCCACGTCCACTCGAGAGCAACCAGGAAAACTAGTCGCAGTCAACGAGCCAAGGGCTGCGACGCTGTCGAACTGCGGAAGCCCTCAGGAAAGTCCGTCGAACGTGATAGACGTGCTTGTGGATGGCGTTCGTGCATCTGCCCTTGTAGATACTGGAGCCGCCGTATCCGTGATGGACGCGAAACTTAGCCGATTACTGCGCAAAGTGACCACGCCGCTTTAGGCTTTCCCTCCGTACAGCCAGCACCCAAAGCATTCACCCTACAACGATGTGCAGAGCCCGCCTTATGATTCAGGACGTGATGTATGTGGTCGAATTCATCATATTTATAATTCCTTCATACTCTCGCGACGTCATCCTAGAGTTGGATTTCTCTCCCGCCACGACGCCTTCATTCATTGCGCACGAGCAGAAATATAACTCATGCAATTCTCTTCTTTGACGCCGGCCGACAGTCCATCTGCTGCAAGCAAGTTACTCGCCAGAGACGACACCTAAGTGCCTGCAAACTCGTCCGCGGCGGTGTCGCTCTACTGCGCAAGCCTTTCTGACACCGCTGTAGTCCTCTCGCCATCTCATCGTGTTTTCATAAGAAAATCTTGCTGGTTCTTTTCGCGACCGTGCAACTCACTCACGGCAGCACCACTATTTTTGTTATGAACTCATCTCCGTACAGCGTCACGTTGGTGCGAGGGGAATGTCTCGCCAGCGTGGAACCCATCGAAGACGCGCAAGTTATGGATCAACCCGATGACACGCACTGCTCAAGTTCCTGTACGCTTAGTGCTGTTTCGACATCTGCTTCATCATCCGATGATGTATTCGGTCCCTCCATACCCGACAACCTTACGCCGGGCCAGCGTTCCCAGCTTTTGGGCCTGTTGGAAGAATTCCGCTCTTCTTTCGATGTCAATCAACCTTCTCTCGGCCGCACATCCACCGTTACGCATCGCATCGACACAGGCGCACAGCCACCACTGCGGCAACGTCCATATCGCGTATCTCCCACAGAACGCCGTGTAATCAACGAGCATATCGACGTAATGCTTCGCTGCGATGTTATTCGCCCCTCTAGCAGCCGCTGGGCATCTTCTGTCGTTCTCGTCACGAAGAAGGATGGTTCTGTGCGGTTCTGTGTGGACTACCGACGCCTCAACAAGGTCACTCGTAAGGACGTGTACCCACTACTGCGGGTAGTATGTCGCCGAGCGTACGGTTGAAGGTTCGGTGAGGCCATTCGTCTGTGGGTGGTGAGCAGCAGTTTTGCGGTGAACAACGTTGCACTCTTTGAGAATGGCTTCAACGACTTCAGACTGGAAGACACGGCCTCGGTCACTGAGCAGTTCCTGGGGTGGACCGTGTCGCAGAATAAATCGTTGGAGCAGAAAGGAGGCCACATCACTCGCTGTAGCCGCGGGAAGAGCGGCCGTTTCGGTGTATCGCGTGAGGTGGTCCACAGCGACAATGACCCAGCGGTTACCAGCCGACGTTAGTGGAAGTGGCTCATACAAATCGATGCCAACGCGCCAAAGGGCCCGGCAGGGCAAGGTAGAGGTTCCGGACCAACCGGTGACAGGTGCGTTGAAGCTTTGCGGCTCTGACAATATATGCAGGAGCGAACAAATTTCTGCAAGTAGCGATGCATGCCCCGCCAAAAGTACCGTTGGCGAATGCGGTGGTAAGTCTTCGATACCCCGGAGTGCGCACAGTCTGGATCAGAATAAAAGAATTCGCATATGTCAGAGAGCAGACAGCGAGGTATGACTAGTAGCCACTGGCGGCCGTCACCGTTGTAATTGCGCCTGTGTAGGAGGTCGTCGCGAAGGGCGAAATGGTGGGCTTGACGACGCAACGCGAGAGTAGATGGAGTGGATGGATCAGTCAGCAAGTCTATCAGTGAGGCAATCCATTGATCTTTGCGCTGTTCAGTAGCAATGGTATGAATGCTAATCGAAGAAATGGCAAGGTGAGACGCTGAGTTGTTGGCATTGTCGTCAGGCAAGGGAGGGTGCGACAGGGTGTCTACGTCAGCATGTTGCCTTTTATTGCGGTTGGGGTTTCCACCCAACGCAAAATCATTAGGGTTTCCCCACGCGGGTTCGAATCCCGCCGACTTGTGTGACGCTACGATGAGTGGGCGACGTGGCCTGGCTCATACGCCGTCTTTATTCTCAAGCACTTCTTCTTCATCTACTTCTAACCATCCCTGACTTCTTACGTCACATATATATTGATATTGTATTGTTTTCGTGAGAAGTAAGACACAATGCCTGAGTAGGCTGGCTGTTCTCGTTGCTCCTAGTCATTAGAGTCGGCCCCTACCGAGAACCTGGTGGCTGCTGACGTCTCCGCTGGGCAGCAGTGGCTATGCTAGAGTGACCGAGCTCTGCCACGCAGGAACTTCGCCTAAAATTTCCTCAAAAGAGCTTCTGGTGGCCAGCGCTGGCTGCGTCATATAGCGGTCAAGGGTCTGGGATGTCCTGGCTGTGCCGCTGCTGTTTGTGTAGAGTAAGGCTCGCCATGTCAGCCTTAGCAGTGGTGCCTTCTGGAGAACGACTGGCTGCTGACGAGATCGATGGAGCAGGCCTCGTTCATTTTGGGGCTAACGCTGGTTATTTAGACGAGATGGCACGAGCAGTAGGTTACTGACTCAAGCGAAGTGACTGCATTGGTTGCGTCTGGTCGGTTTGGGTTCTGCCGTCACAGTTGTGTAGACATCTGTGGAAATGGTGCCCTATCCCGGTGGTCTAGTGGCTAAGGTACTCGGTTGCTGACCCGCAGATCGCGGGATCAAATCACGGCTGTGTCGGCTGCATTTCCGATGGAGGCAGAAATGTTGTAGGCCCGTGTACTCAGATATGGGTGCACGTTAAAGAACCCAGGTGGTCAAAATTTCCGGAGCCCTCCACTACGGCGTCTCTCATAATCAAATAGTGGTTTTGGGACGTTAAACCCCACAAATCAATCAATCAATCAGCTGTGGAAATGGTAAATGCGGCACACCCAGCTGCTGCACTGATCGGCGACGTCTGCACTGTTCGCTCTTTACAGTGTGTTAAGGAGCGTCGGGATGTCTTCTTGAGCTTGTGAGGCAACTCATGGTGTTGCAGCGCTGTCTTTGTCGGGCGGATCTTCAAGCTGCTGATTCCTATAAATTAACTTGCAGTAGAGCCGTCTTTGTCGGATGACGTGTCAATCATTGAAGGTATTACGTGTACCGGCAGGTCTTTTTGACATTGAATTCATCTTGAATAGGCACCTCAGCTTCTTTGAAGGAGGCAACGCTTAACACATGGCAGACGTCTGTACACTCGGCCAACGACTGCTGTGGCTTCTATGGATGTGGCTTCGCAGCGAAGGTCGGAACTGCAGTGGTGCTTGTTTCTTCGCTGTCAACTTGTACGCAAACTGATGCCGTCACAGCCAGCCGGCACTTCCACACGCTTTTTGCGTTGGAAAGCCTGGAGGTCATGTCGGTGGCTGCAGTGATTGCGATGTGGTCTCGGCGTCTGCCTGGAGTTTCAGGGTGTGACATGCCGACGCAAAGTCTGCGGCCAGTAGTGGTGACCTTGGATTCTGAGGTGTGTTGGTACCAGTGCAAGTGGTTTGACTGGCTGCCGGGAAGCTGCAATGTAGAATTGTAGCCTCCAGGCGAGTCTCCTTCCGAGCACGATCCTCGGTAATCGTCATGTTGGACTGGGTGATCATGGAGAGGGGATAGGCATTCCGTCCTAAAGCAGTTACGAGCTTGGCGATACACTTCGTCCAGGACTGCTGCCGCACGCCTTCATACTGCTGCCACGCCATGACAGCATTCGGAAGGCCATATATGGCCATGTCTCACTTCTTCAATTCATTCCAAGCATAGCGAGCTCCGAGAGCATTGATGGTGGCGACCCAATTGTTGGCGTCGTCCTGGGAGCCGCGAAAGTGAGGAAGTTCGAAGGCAGCCATCGATGATGGTGGTACGGCTGACTAAACTCCAGAGCATGTCGACGCCAGCCAGCCGACTTGGTTGGAAAGCTCTTTCAAGGTGTACCAGAGCTTCCTGCGGCTCTCGTGTGAGTGTTCTCAGCGGCGTTGCTACGCAGCTGTGGCCAACGCATCATCGATCATGTGTAGTCCTGGCAAGGCCGCAGGGAAGAGCACTAAGGTCGACGCTGTCATGGCATTGACTGCTGCGCGGAGTCGCACGATGATTCGGGAAAGGTCGGTGGGCCTTTCAAGCGTACCGCATGCGAACTAAGGGTGATGTCCGAAAATATGCAGTACTCCTCCACGGCGGTGGTACCCTTGGTCGAACGTGCTTGGACGGCACCCCTCAGTGACCGAGGCGTCTAAGTAGTATTTAGTGTAGCGTTGTTGCCGCGAGGTGGAAACGGTTCCCGGTGAATGGTAGACCGTGCCGTTCCTGGTGAATGGTGGGCCGGCAGCGGTGCGAGCCCAACCTTGAGGCATCGAAAAGGCCTGTACGCTGTCCTCGAATAGTGGCATAGGGGATCACGGCTGTATGGGGCTCGTCAGCTCTATAATCGCGGTACTGTGAGCGGCGTTTAAGAGAAGGAAAGTCTGCCGTAGCGATGATCCGCGGAGATGAGCTTACGGTTCATAAGGTATAGAGGCACCATTGTAATGGCAAGAAGTAAGACACAACGCCTGTTCAGTAGGAAGGAAGGGCCTAGAAACTGTGGCACACACCAACGCTGAGGGATTCGCCAAGAACCGTATAGCGCTCGACAAAATACTGTTAATTTGTTGGCCCACGTTTTTAAACAATTGAGAAAGCAAAGGCAAAGTTTAAGTATCAGAAATAGACAATTACAAATAATGGGTATAGAAAATGAAATAGGATGGATCTTCTTATTCTCCATTCATCTTTCTTCACTTCGGTAGCCTAGTTCAAGCTCGAGTCCTTGCACTGATCCTTGTCATTACAATATCATCATCATCATCATCATCATCATCATCAGTCTGCCTACGCCCACTGCAGGGCATAGGCCTCTCCCATAATCCGCCAATCTGCCCGGTCTTGTGCTTTCTGTCGCCACATTTTCGGTGCGAGCGTTTAATTCCCATCGGCCTACCTAACTTTCTGTCTCCCCTTCGTGCGTTGGCCTTCTCTTGGAATCAGTTCACTTACCCTACCTACGGTATCGTGTTATCCTGCCTACGGGCCACGTGGCCGGCCCACGTCCATTTCTTATTCTGCGGCTCTCGCGTATATATATATATATATATATATATATATATATATATATATATATGTTCATTTTCTTTTCATCTTTTTTGTCCTTTTTTTCTTCCCTCTCTGTTTGCTGTTCTTTCCCTCTCATATTTTGCTCAAAATATTATAAATGTGCACGCGAACAGACTGTACTCTCATTCCTGGGCCAGACTATGGCCGAAACTGCCATAATAAACGCTTTTATTTTTACTGTTGTCATGAAAATTCTCCCTATATATATATATATATATATAGGGAGAATATATATATATATATATATATATATATATATATCTATATATATATATATATATATATATATATATATATATATATAGGGAGAATTTTCATGACAACAGTAAAAATAAAAGCGTTTATTATGGCAGTTTTCGGCCATAGTCTGGCCCAGGAATGAGAGCACAGTCTGTTCGCGTGCACATTTATAATATTGTGAGCAAAATATGAGAGGGAAAGAACAGCAAACAGAGAGGGAAGAAAAAAAGGACAAAAAAGATGAAAAGAAAATAAACAAATAAGAAAAATCTAGGATTCACGGCGCTATGTCAGTGGCGTCGTGAATGCGTATTTTCTGAAAAGCATTCAGTTCGGTGTAGTTGTGTGGCGGTCCCTTAGTGTTAACGGTGGCCGGCTAAGGTAAGGGCACGCTTGTAATGGAATCCTTTTATGGTTGAAGCTCCTTAGGCCGTGGGTTGTGCGTATGCAATGTATGCAGTAGTCGTCGTCGTAGTAGTAGTAGGTAGCCACCTTCACGGCTGGTTAGAGGAGTGGCTCGTGTGCACTCTTACTTATTAAGGAGGAAATGCGCGTACGTTAATCATACATAAAAGATTGTTGTTTTTGATGAAACAATCTACAGAGATGAGTATCGGTGTCTTAATCTACAATAAATTTCCCTTTAATTTGATGCTTACTAAAAAACTTGTTCAGCAGAAGGCACTTTGAGCACTGTCTGACCAGGAAAAGTTGCCACGCTAAACTCATTGGGCGTAACCTCCTTGGATTTAGCAAGGTTCAGCGAGGGTTTGGCTGCAGTGACATGAACTAGCGGTGGTGAAAGGTGGCAACTAGAGATGATGCACAGGACGTAAGAGAGTTCACGTTGGTCGCTCCTGTAGTACGGCCGTGCCACCTCTCATATAGTCCTTGGAATGTCCGCTGGAAGGCGGTACTCCTACATGATGAATACGATGAAGAGATGCGAGATGGCAGTATACTTATAGTGTTCTCTGGATAGATGGATGGGTGGACAGGTACACCGACGGACTAAAATAGAGACAGACAGACAGACAGACAGACAGACAGACAGACAGACAGACAGACAGACAGACAGACAGACAGACAGATGCATGGGCGGATGGGTGCACGAACAGACGGACAGATGCACAGAATATAGCAGTACCGCACGCATGGACGGACGGGCGTACGGACGGTCACACAGACTAATGCACGGACGGACAGATGGACTGACGGATGCTTCGCCCCACTCACCATCATGCACTCCGCGGATATGTCATAATTTTTTTTGACCGACTGTCCCTAATCAAGCGTCGATGACGTGGGTTGTGGTGGAACTGTCGGTTGTGGTCTTTATTTTACCGCATTGGACAGCGTCCTGAAGCTAATCTTGAGGCATCGAAAAGGCAGCGAGGTGGCACGGAAGATAGGTTTCTTAACGAGTTGTCTTGCTTTGAAGGGGGTACCAGGCAGTGTCGTCAAAAGAACGTAATCGGCATTTGGAGTGAATACTATTTTGCTCTACAGAACAAATTTGTATTCAAATACAAATTCAAATATTAGGTTGTGTGTCTATCTGTATTTTATTATTACCAATCACTTTGCACTATATAGGGCAGCAGTAGTGAAAAAGACGTACGAATTTCCACGATCTGGTATTCGTTAGCCTATACAAGGGAATCCTACATAAATGCGTCGACTAAGTATCCGGAGTTACTGGAAATAAATGGCAGTTGCCGAAATGAACTTGGCGGAATGAAATAGGAAGCAAAATGAATGCCCACTTTTTTTGCCCTCCGGGGCAGGCCTGCGGTGGGTATTTGTTTCTGCGGATGGGTCCCGGTAGCTCAACAAAAGCTTCGAATCAAACTCGTTTATGGCACGTCGTACTAACGGACTGCTTCTGAAGCAGCAAATTCAGCAGAATGAAAACAGAGGTCCTTCGAGATGGATCTCTGAGCAGTCGTCTGGTCAGTGATCGAGCTGCGATGAAGGCTGCTGGTGAGATGGAGAAGGAAATGTCGAAACCATTTATACTTGGTGGCAATTTGCTAAGGCAGCAACCGGTGCGAGGGGAAAGCTGCTGCGGAGTTGGTAAAGCTTCGGAAGCATTAATCGAAGGACGTAGATTAGATCCCTGTCCACAGCAAGTTACCGCTTTTATTCCATTTTCTTTCTTTGTACTTACTTTACAATCAAAACAAATCACAACACGCACAGTTTCCTTGGAAGTGGTGTCTGTTAGCTTTCATTATTATTGTGTCGAACCAATATGACGAAAATATCCACTTTCCTCCATTCATGGCAAGGATCTCGTGCTGGCAGGCTTCATGTTTTGAATTATTATACGAGGGATAATTTGTCAGCTGCGAGCTCGTAATCAATTAACGGGCTATGTGTTGTGAACAGGAAAAAAAAATAACGTTCCACACTGGCGAGCATCGATACTGGGGGCACTGACTGCTACTACCACGTTTAAATGCACGTATATACCCGATAAAGAAGACGGGATGCAGCCACGCGGTGTCTCAGTTGGTAGAGCAATATTGGACGCGTTATTCGAAGGTCGCAGGTTCAGCACTTGCTCACGGCGAGTTGCCCAACCACGGTGGTCTAATGGCTAAGAGACTCGGCTGCTGAGCCGCAGGTCGTGGGTCGAATCCCGGCTGTGGCGGCTCCGTTTCCGATTGAGGCGGAAATCTTGTAGGCCCGTGTATTCAGATATGGGTGCACGTTAACAAAGCCCAGGTGGTCGAAATTTCCGGAGCCCTCCACTATGGCGTCTCTCAAAATCATATGGTGGTTTCTGGATGTTGAACCCCACAAATCAATCAATGCTCACCTCAAGTTTACTTTTTATGTACTTTTATTTCCAATATTCACATTACATGAAGTACTAATAACACCCTCTACACTTTCCCAGGCAGTGCTTTGTTCTCATTAATGGTTTCCGTAAGAAATACACTCTCAAAAATATTTGTCTACAGTAACTCCCTTTTAAATTATCTTAATTATTCATTACTATTATTCTTCATTTCTAAAATCGAGAATACCGCTCATGCATTAACACTCGCGGATAAAACTTGTCTCCTGGATTTGCCACTTTAAGGCTTCTTTTATACGCTTCCGGAATAACAGTGAGGAACAAATGAAAGACAAGCAATTCTAGCTGAATCATTGAAGAAAAGCGTCAAGCCTTCAGTAAAAACGGCCGCCGGTAGCTATTCTTACATATAAATAGGAATATATAAATATATACATGTATATGAATATATGAAGCCTTATATATGAATTACATAGCACTTTTAAAAGATCGGCATTCTTCTCTTTCTTGCGTTCAAAAACACAGAAACGCCTTCGTTCATAGAATTCAATCGCAAGTCATGGCTGCCTGCACCACTCGCACCCACCCATTGCATTCGTCGACACGCGGTGAAGCGCTTTCGGACAAAAACGTTCGATCTGGCAAGGTAGGCACTAATTATTAGGTTTATGGAAGCCCCCCCCACCCCCTCTCCTCATATCTAAGTATCAATATCAATTATCCAAATATCAATAGTGCAAGGGTGAATGGAGAAAACATAAACTTTAGATTGTCGGCTAACGCTTTCGTTCTAGCCGTGATGCTTTTACGCTCATATACAGAAAGTGACTTAGTATATTTTCGATATGAAGCAAACTGTAGCCCAACCACGATTTTGCTTTTGGTTCCATTTCATCACAGTGCTCTTGCTCTTCTAAATTGAGTATTTTTATAGCAGAAGTAGGTCCTTCTGATAAATAGATATAAGTTTAGCATGTTTCACTCCTTTTAACTAAGCGAAAACTGTGCGCTTTTCTCATACGACAAGAAGTGTGGCATTTTAGTTGTTTTGACTGTCAGTAATAGAGTCCAGCTTCAAGCCTTTAGCGAGAGATAAGAAACATGAAGTCTCTAAGAAGAATATTGTTGAGTGATATTGTAAAAGATGATTAAAAAGAGTACAACCAAAAGAAACGTCGGACAAGACAAAGGGAGCTACAGGACAAGCGTCTAATGAGCCCATGAAGTGACTAAGTTCTATTATGCAGGTTTTGTAGCTATCTACGTCTTGTAAAAACAAGTTTTGTGGTATTTTCTTCATTAATCGAACATAAAAATATAACAAACTGAATTGAATAGGAATACAACTGATGCTCTCAAAGAAATACTCAAAGATAAATTGGACTGCATGTACAATGTTAGCATGACAAATGTTTAGTTGGTATCTCTGTCGTTTTTTTTGTGATATACTTTTTCTCACTAAAATGTTAGAAGTCCTGTCACAGAAGAGCATTGCGATGAGTTGAAGACTTTGGCGATTAAGTACAACGTGGCTGCTTTTTTTACAAGAAAAACAAATTTGGACCTTACAATTATTTCAATGCCAATATTTATTTAGTACAACACAACTATAACGTTTTGAGAAAAGGTGAACTGCATTTGTAAGCCTTTCTGTGCCTTCCGAGATTCCTTTTTTTTTTGGATGATGCATGAGAGTTCGAAATAAATTTTCTCATTTTGTAGCTTCATATCAATTCTGCATAATATGATGTTGTGCGGAAAATATACCCACACGTATAATAAAGTTTTCAGAAATATTAGTATTTGTGACACAAAATGTCACCTAGTTAAACGTTTTCAAACTATTTATCTCTTTTTCTATAGAAAAATCTTTCGAGAATGTTTTCACAATCATCGAATCACTGGCCGTTCAAATTTCATCGAGTTTGATTGGCAAGGCCTAAAGAATTGGCGCACCTTCTTGTCTCACAAACACTCATTAGAGTGCTCTTCCAAATTAAGGACGCTCTGTCGGAGAGCTCATCAGTCTCGCCCAACCCGTCAGTACAAATTAATTTCGGCACACCGGCCCTGAAGTGGACAGGGTAAGTAGATATTCGACTCGTCATTGAACGAATTCCGTAGATTTATTCTCAGCCACAACCAAGGGAACCAAGCGCATGAGTAAAGTACATTGATTTACAGTGCGCAGAACAGAGAGTACAGTAGCCTTAGGTCGTCTGGATAATAGCGGATAGCATGACCAGCAGGCAAATATTACTTACCTAATTGCACACTAGCAGAACAGAAAGAAGCCTGCATTTCGGACACGTACAGACAGTCTAATAATATTAATATAAAGGTTTTACTTATAAAACACGATATGACTATGAGACCCTTCTTGAAATGTTTGCGAAGCACGCGGGGACACAGAAAATAATATGCGCCCATTTGTGTTCTCTTCAGTGTCCCTGTGTGCTTGCGCAAACATTTCAAGGTGGAGTTGGTGTGGGAGAACAGAGAAATGGTGCGCTATGCGACGGAACAAGGACACAAAGTTTTGTTCCAGTGGTATCTCCTGCCACGAACTCCCTGATAAAGAAGCCGGAAATGCACACGTACAAATAAACGCTGTTTCCATACCTTTATCTTGGATTGACGTGATTTGATAGCTAAGTAAACTGGTGTAAAACATGACACCCCAGAAATGGCAGTCCTGGCAGTTCGCACATTGTCGACTGTAATCTCTCGACCCATCTCTACGACTGCGGCTACCTTTTGGCCTCTCCAGGCAGGAAGGTACAGTGTAGGGCCATCTGCGTCTGGGCGTAGTTTTCACCAATGTTTCTCATTTAAGATTGGGATGGCTGGCAGCGGAGAGTGCAATGACTGCGCCGTCGATGAGACTGTTGAACACCTCTTATGTGACTGCCCGGCATACACAAACGAGAGGCGTCACTTGCGTCGTGTTCTAAATCAACTGGACAGAAGTGATTTCACTGTCGAGAAAGTATTGAAACCGTGGAACTGCCCATCCCTATTCCGAAAAGCGACGAAAGTGCTGTTGCGTTTTCTCAAAGACACCGGCCTGTTTCATGGTTTGTGATGTGAGACTGTTACACCTCGGCCGAGTCAATGAATTTATTCTCCTACTCTATAACCTTCCTTCCCTCTCTCCCCTTCTCCAGTGCAGAGTAGCCTACCGGGTCTCAGTTCTGGTTAACCTCACCGCCTTTCTCCATATTCTCTCTTTCTCTCTTTAGATTATGAGATGCTGCAGAGGAGGGCTCAAGAAATTTGGAGAATCTGGTGTCATTTGGCGTGCAATGACATCGCATAGTACACGCACGAGCCCCTAGCATTCCGCCTCTATCAAAATGCAACCACCGCTACCGGGTTTGAAGCTGTGACCTTTGGGTCAGCAGCAAAGCGTCCTAGCCAATGATTCACCGAGGGGGATGCAAAGACAGCCTAAATATATGCCTTACAATAAGAAATTGTAAAGCTTGGGTGATATAGCTTCACCCTGAGACCGCTGCATTCTGAAGTTTTCTTGTGGGGATAGACGAACATTTTAACGGCATTCCTTGGAGAAGCAATCAAAATAAATGCTGTGACCTGTATAAACTGAGTCATTTTCATTAAATATGCGTAGCCTGTATACAACTGTTAGAATATTTGCCATGGTTCTGAAAACATGATATATGCAACCAACCTATCTCAGAATATTTCAATATGAACGGATGTTCCACCAATTCGACTCAAGCGCGAAATTTAATTATATTTATTTCAATTGAATTGGACGCAAAACATAACTCTTATTTTATTTCCTTTGATTTTTATATATGTAAATATTTCATATATTCCTTATATCTTTATTATATATAATTGATTATATCTTTATAATCTGCAGCAGCTGTGCAAAAATACCAACTTTCTTTAAAACATGAGAGCATGCGCTTCACACCTACCTAAATATTGAACAATAGCTGGTGTAATTATACTGTAATTTGTTTGTTGTAATTCAGGTACAGCCGAAAACATTACATGTTGAACACGATTTCGAGATACGATGCTGTAAACTCTTGCAATGCCACCACACAGCAGCAAACATTTCTGAAAATTCACGTGGGCTGTGAACTTGTGCGCATTTTAGAGTTCCTACGATTTGCCTCTCCCTCTTACATACAAAATTACCTTAAACATCATTCATAAGTCTTGGAAACATGGAATATACTGTTGATGGTGTGTTTCAATAGGCGAATGAAAGGCTGCCTCGAGCAAAATTGTCCTTCGAAGAACAGCAGGGCATCTGCACGTGCCGACGTACCGCGCGCTCATATAACGGCAACATTTTTTGAAAGGAAAGTTTCGCTTACAGACATGGTTTATTCAAAGGCGGTATGTACCCCGTACGCAAGGTTTTTTTTTTGCCTGGGTGCTTTCACGACCAGATAAAAAGCGGGCCATGAATTTGATGGCAGCCTTAATAATACATGTTTTTCGGTTTTATTTTAAAATTCTTGAAAAGGCACTTTTTAAGCTCACCTCGCTTTGAGCCTTATTTGTTTTTGAGTGACGTGAGCTCAGAATATGATCAAAACTCGGTTAAAAGCCATCTTTCAGGCCACACACGTGGAGCGCGCATGGTTTCAGTGCCGGGTAAAAGGAACGTTTCGCAGTTAAGTAATAAGAAAAGCACGAGGCAATATCGCAATGCATTCGCTTCCTTTTAACAAAGTTTCTCTTTTGTTATTCATTAAACACCGCCATGTGAGATATCCCGTAGAGATAGTGAAATTTCGCTGAAATGATTAAAATGCAATATACCAGGCAAATGTAAAAGAAAAATCGCATAGTGGCAATTGCACTGTGCGGTCCGCCCAGAATCCGCTAAACAACAGATCGCCCTTTTATAGAATGTGATACCTTGCGAGCATAACTAGCCACTTGTCGGATGCCTTTACTCAAGTAAATACTCAATTATAAATTAGGTTCTCGACCAAACCAGCTAACAGTTTTTCTGCTTACTTGTAAATGCAGAAATATTGGGCCAAGTAACCCCAAATATGATTGAAAATTGTGTGTTTCTGTTCTTTAGGATGAGATTCATAGACGCCTATTCAATCGCAAAAATTCACTGTTAGCGACCGGTGGCGGCACCGTCCACACCGGTAAAGGAAGAAATCATCATAACCTAATAACGCCACCATGCGAGTTCATCAGCTCGTTCATCTGTGCATCCGTCCCTGCTTTCGTCCATGCATCCGCTCCTGCGTCCGTCCATGCGTCCATCCATCCGTGCAGCCATCCGTGCGTCTGTCTATGCATCTGTCTGTGTGTCCGTTCGTGCACCTATTAAACACTCCAAGTACCACCATCTCCCATCTTTTCATCATATATTCCTCATATAATAGCACCGCCATCCAGCGGACATTCCAAGGACTGAACGCGAAGAGGCACACGCACACTTTCTTACGGCTTGCGCTTCGTGTCTACTTCCCACCTTTAACCACCTCGAGCTCATGGTATATACTAGTTCACTGTATTCATGGCACTGCGGCCCAACGCTCGCTAAACCTGTCTAAAACCTAGGAGGTTACGCCCAGCGAGTATAATGTAGCAACTATTTCTTGTCTTCTTTGCGTTGTTGAACAATGAAAAATTCGCAGCATGTTCGCTAACTGAAAGCCGAATTCTCCTGTCTCTCATTTCTCATTAGCTTTAGCATTAGCGCTCAATGTACGTTGTCATGTACATTGAGCACTATCTTTTATGGTTCAACACACAGAAGAAATCTCTCACCGGAACCACCTTGGAGGTCAAAATCATATACTTGTTACACACTACTACAATGGCTACGAGGGACAAATGGGTGCCGCAAAAGAACCTCTTTCCACAAAGGCCGTATAACACTAGTTCCCAAGAAAGACCCAATGTCCACGCGACCAGAAGATTGGCGCCCTATTACCCTGCTCAATGTAGATTACAAGCTCTTGGCCAACATTTTGGTGCACCGAATTGGTCCATTTCTTCCAACAATATTTGCTCCCCACCAGGTCTGTTCTGTTCCGGGCCGAGAAATACGCACCCATACTTGGTTAACGCGTGACATCATTCAGTACACCACTAGCCTATGTGCGCAAGGACTGTTGGTTTCATTAGATTAAGAGAAAGCTTTTGATTTCATAGAACATGGCTACATACTAAATGTTTTACGTGCATACTGATTCCCGGATAAGTTCATGGACCTCATCCACGCGATGTACACCGATTCAGAAAGTACCCTTTACTTAGATTCCCGTGAGAGTCACGCATTTAGAGTCACGCGTGGGGTCCTACAAGGACGTCCCCTCTCCCCAGTGTTATTTATCCTTGCATTAGAGCCCTTAGGGCCGTTGAACATCACCCGCAGATTCGTGGCTTACCTATACCCGGTAACACTCAAGTAAAGGTCACTGCATATGCAGATGGTATTACTCTATATGTACATAATGAACAGTCGCTGCAGCATGCTCTTGATACATTCCATGATTTCGGTATTATCTCCGGTGCAAGGTTAAACTTTTCTAAAAGCCAATATTTCTTCATTGGCAACCCCAGCGGTCGTATCAACTTCACGTCGCCTTTACAGTGGTCTCCTAAGATTTCAATACTCGGAGTTACTTTAACTGCATTTGGTATACAGGATAGCATCTGGTCATCCGTTGTACAAACTCTTCTAAGTGATATCAAAGCAGCCAGGTACTTCGAATTCCTCCTCTTGGAACGCCGATACTTAACTCAAACGGTGTACCTAGGAAAATTTTGGTACCTTTGCCATTCTGTTAAACCACCACTCCACGTCTGCTGGAAAGTGCAAAGCTGCATCAGTTCATTTTTTTTGTCTTGTGGCACAGAATTGTTATCGCGTCCAGCGTTAGCTCAACCGCGAGATCAAGGCGGTTTTGCATTCCCCGACGTTTCTGTCTCGGCTTCTACATTGTGCCTCCCCACTCTATTGCGAATACTAAGCAATGATGGCATGCCTGCTCATACACAGGCTCGCTACCATCTGAGGCCATCACTACGCGTCTTCTTGCCGGACAGCCAAATTAACCAAGGTCCCCAATCAACTGAATTACCATCTTTGTATCGAGCCCTTCTGGCATTTCACCGACGTTTGGAAGCTACGTGCCCAGAGATAGGGGTGGCCGATTCTAAAGACGTGGACACAATGGCCGCCCTTCTACGGCCCTTGGTGCCCCAGCATCGTCAATCTGTAATGAACGGCGCTGGGAAACCAATAACTGCCGCAGTGTTGCCAGGGCATCTCAGACACTTTGTCTGGAGGTTGGGCTGGGGCTTGCTCCCCACGCGAGTTCGGTTACAGCGATGGCAGGTGGTTCGCACTTCCACTTGCCCTAACTACGTCATGGTAGAGACCAATCGACATGCGACGTTTGAATGTGTGGTTTCCCGCCTTTTTTGGCGTGCGGTTAATGCTGGTTTTCAGGGACAGGGTGTGCGAACTTTCGTGTCCAACAGCCGGTTTCCGCGTAGCCGCTTCGCCGCTGTGTTAATAGTTGCGGGGCTGTTCAGCCTTTGGAGAAACCAATGTGAGGCCGTAGCTGCCAATTGCCGCCGGCGTGCTTTGTGGCCAGTACTGGGGAGAATGAGACGAGAGATCCTCGCGTTCCTCTCCGAGGAGTTTTCTTCTTCGGGGAGCAAGAGTTTCTGCGGCATTGGTCGTGCCCTTTCGTCAAGGTGAAACACGAAAGGATACAACTCATTTTTCGACCGACTTGGTGCTAAGCAGCGCCCGTTGAGTTGTTTTATATGATTTCATTTGTTACACATCGTGTTTCATTGCATCTATTGTATCGTTATACCATTGTATCATCATATCGCATTGAGTTCTTGTTTACATATATGCCAACATTGTCATGTATATTAGAGCAAATGTCTTCACTGTAACGTATTGATGTTAGTCGTGAAATATAGATGTGCTGAAGTGTATATGCCCTGTTACTGGAAAGGTATGAAGCATTGTGTTCTGTAAATGCTGCAAATAATTTTTTTCTTAACACAAAAATTGGCAGATTCCATGTACTGTGAAATTCAACGATATGCGAAGCCCGAGTGAGAAAGGTCGATATGTCATCTTAAAATGAGCATAACGTAACAAGATGGACGTATATTATATCATACATGACTTTCATACCATCTATGGATGTGTCATTTACCTTCGGCGTGTGTGCATGTCACGCGATACCATTGAGTCATTTGTGGGGCTTAACCTCCCAAAACCACCATATGATTATGAGAGACGCCGTAGTGGAGGGTTCCGGAAATTTCGACCACCTGGGGGTTTTTAACAAGCACACAAATCTGAAAACACGGGCCTACAACATTCCGCTTCCATCGGAAATGCAGCCGCCGCAGTCGGGATTCAAGCCCGCGACCTGCAGGTCAGCAGCCGAGTACCTTAGCCACTAGACCACCGCGGTGGGGCGTCACGCGATACCAAAACTCGTATATGTGCAGTAAGCGAAACGGCCACGAGCACGTAAGGAGCACAGCATGTAGCCATGTTTGAAATGAAACACATATAATGATAATCATATTTGGACGTCTCAATTTACTTTGTCGCCTATTCACGTCACCTGGTACCAAATTTGATATATGTAGAGCTAACGAAAAGGCAGTGAGCACGCGTATCAACGTAGCAGGTGATCATGTTTCACCTGACAGGAATGTCCTGATTCCCATGTTTAGAAGTGTCTTTAACGTTGGTCTTCTAGTCACGTCACGTGATACCAAATTTCGTATATGTAGAGCTAGCAAAACGGCCGCAAGCACGCTATGAGTGTAGCATGTAATCATGTTTCACATGACATGCATATCGAAATTAAGTTCGGACGCATCTTTTACCTTCGTCAACCATTCATCATCATCATCATCTTAATCATCATCGTCATCATCATCAGTCTGACTACGTCCACTGCAAGACAAAGGTCTCTTCCATGTTCCGCCAGTTAACCCGGTCTTGTGCTTGCTGCTGTGAATTTATACCCACAAACTTCTTAATCTCATTGGCCCACCTGACAATCTGTCTCCCCCTAACTCGCTTGCCTTCTCTAGGAATCCAGTTAGTTACCCTTAATGACCAGCGGTTATCCTGTCTACGCGCTACATGCCCAGCCCATCTCCATTTTCTCTTCTTGATTTCAACTATAATATCCTCAACCCCCGTTTGTTTCCTAAGCGACTCTGCTCTCGTTTTGTCTCTTAAGGTTACACCTAGCATTTTTCTTTCCATTGCTTGCTGCGTCGTCCTTAATTTAAGCTGAACCCTCTTTGTAAGTCTCAAGGTTTCTGCTCCATAGCTAAGTACCAGCAAGATACAGCTCTTAAATACCTTCCTCTTGAGGGATAGTGGCAATCTACCTGTAATAATTTGAGAGTGCTTGCCAAATGTGCTCCACCTTATTCTTATTCCTCTAGTTACTTCGATCTCGTGGTCCGGCTCCGCAGTTATTACCTGTCCTAAGTACACATAGTCTTTCACAATTTGAAGTGCACTATTACCTATCTCGAAGCGCTGCTCTCTTCCTAGGTTGTTGTACACTACTTTCGTTTTTTGCAGAATAATTATAAGGCCCACCTTTCTTCTCTCCTTGTCTAACTCCGTAATCAGTTGCAATTCGTCCCCTGAGTTACTCAGAAATGCAATGTCATCGGCGAAGCTCAAGTTACTAAGGTACTTTCCATTAACTCTTATCCCTAACTGTTCCCATTCTAGGCTTCTGAAAACCTCCTGTAAGCACGCGGTAAATAGCATTAGGGAGATTGTGTCCCCCCGCCTTACACGCTTCTTGATTGGTATTCTGTTGCTTTCTTTATGATGCACTATGGTAGCAGTTGATCACCTGTAGACTTCTGCCAGGATGTTTATATATACTTCATCGATGCTCTGAAGTCGCAGTGTCTGCATATCGGCTGATATTTCTACTAAATCAAACGCCTTCTCGTAATCTCTAAAGGCTATATGTGTAGTGGTACGTTTCATTCTCAGCATTTCTCTATTACCTGATTGATAGTGTGAATGTAGTCGACTGTTGAAAAGCCTGTTCGAAATCCTGCTTGTTTTTTTGGTTGATTGAATTCTAATGTTTTCTTTACTGTGTTAACAATTACCTTTGTAAATAGCTTGTATACTACTCAGAGCAAGCTGATCGGCCTCTAATTCTTCAAGTCCTTGTCATCTCCTTTGTTATGTATTAGGATGATGTTAGCATTCTTCCAAGACTCTGGTACTTTTCCCGTCAGGATATACCTCATAAACAGGGTGGCTAGTTTTTCTAACACTATGTGTCCTCCATCTTTCAGCAGATCTAATGTAACCTGATGCTCACCAGCAGCTTTGCCTCTATGCATGCTCTCCGAAGCTTTTCGGACTTCTTCTATCATTACTGGCGGGGTGTCATCTGGGTTACTGCTTGTTCCTATAGTATTAAGGTCATGGTTGTCCCGGCTACTGTACAAATCTCTGTAAAACTCCTCCGCTATTTTAACTATCCTATCCATATTGGTAGTTATTTTGCCTTCTTTGTACCCTAGTGCATAAACCGATTTTTGCATATCCCAAGTTTTCTCTTCACTGCTCTGACGCTTCCTCCGTTTTTCAGAGGGTGTTCAATTCTCTCCATGTTATACCTTCTTACATCGCATAACTTACGCTTATTAATCAACTTCGAAAGCTGCCCCGCCGCGGTGGTCCGGTGGCTAAGGTACTCAGCTGCCGACCCGCAGGTCGAAGGTTCGAATCCTGGCTGTGGCGGCTGCATTTTCGATGGAGGCGGAAATGTTGTAGGCCCGTGTGCTAAGATTTGGGTGCACGTTAAGGAACCCTAGGTGGTCGAAATTTCCGGAGCCCTCCACTTCGGCGTCTGTCATAATCATAAGGTGGTTTTGAGACGTTAAATCCCACATAGCAGAACTTCGAAAAGTCTACCAGTTTTATTTTGTCTGTTGTACTTGAGACTTTCATCATTTCATTCTTCCTAACGAGATTCTTCATTTCCTGGGAAAGCTTGCCAGTGTCATGTCTAACTACCCTGGCTTCAACTTCCACTGCACACTCCGTCCAATCACGTCACGCAATATCCAAGTCGGTATATGTGGAGCTAGTGAAATGGCTGCGAGCACTCTATGAGCGTAGCATGAAGTTCAAGTTTTACATGAAACGCATATCATGAATATTATGTTTGGACGTGTTTTTTATCTTCGTCATCTATTCACGTCAAGTAATACAAAATTTCGTATATGTGCAGCTAGCTCAAGGGCCTCCAAAACTGTACAAGCGTAGCATGTAGTCATGACTTGCGTGATACTCATGTCACGATTATCATGTTTGCACCAGTCGTGTGCCTTCGTCCTCTGCGTGGCGTGTAGTCTTGCCTAGTCACAACATGATAATCATGACATGCATGTCATGATTTGCACGTTACGGTCTGTCTCTTCTGCTCGCTATGCACTTGCGCCTACAATACTAGTTTGGCAAAATGGCATGTGATCAAAACCACCGCAAAAGCAGCAAGACCATGAAATTTTAATCATGACTCTTATAATATACATGTCATAATTTTTATGTTATGACTAGTCGAATATGCTCATCATGCAGTTATGTTATGCGATAGCCATTTTGGTATTGATACCAATCTCGAGACGGCCAGCAGAGCTAAACGTCATAGGCGGCTAGATAGATAGATTGATAGATAGATAGATAGATAGATAGATAGATAGATAGATAGATAGATAGATAGATAGATAGATAGATAGATAGATAGATAGATAGATGGATGGATGGATGGATGGATGGATGGATGGATGGATGGATGGATGGATGGATGGATGGATGGATGGATGGATGGATGGATGGATGGATGGATGGATGCATAGATGGATGCATAGATGGATGCATAGATAGATAGATAGATAGATAGATAGATAGATAGATAGATAGACAGATAGATAGATAGATAGATAGATAGATAGATAGATAGATAGATGATGTTCAAGGTCACTGAAGTTCACAAGTAAATGTTTAGCATTTAAAAGTGCGGAATTAGTGAGAGTAATCTGTACTATACTCCGAAAATGCAGAAAGCTGTGCCACGTTAATCTCCCCCGACAATCAATAAAAGTTGGCAGATCCCACGTACAGTGTGAAACGATGATATGCGAAGCACGAATGAGAAATGTTTATATGTCTCTTTAAAATCAGCACAGCATTATGAAGTTGATGTAAGTGATGCCGTACAGGATTTTCGTGTCATGATTATCATGTTTGGATGTGTCGTTTGCTTTCGTCATCTTTTCACGTCACGTCATACCAAATGTAGCAAATGTGGAGCTAGCGAAACAGCCATGAGCACGCGATGACCGTGGTATGTTGTCATATTCTTACATGACACGCGTGTCTGAATTATCATGTTTGCACCAGTCATATATTTCCTCAACCATTGACGTCACGTAACACCAAATTTGGTATATGTGAAGCTAGCGAAACGGCCGCGAGCGCATCATAAACGGCCCTATATACTGCAATGTAGCGTTGACGCGTACACACGCTGGGAACAGCGGCGCTTCGTTGGGAAAACGCGAGCACTCTATAGTCAGATGCCACGAGCAACCAGCGTCATCGGCGCGGCCCCACGGCAACTAGCGCAAAATGTGACATGCTACATTTTGCGCTCATGCGTTACCGAGACAGCACTGCGTCTTGCACGTTTCGTGACAGAGGGACGCCGGACGCGATGAAACGCCCATGCGTAAAAGCAACCCAGCGTGGCGTGCCTGCGAGTCCATGGCACCTGGCGTGGCAACGCCGGCGTGACGCGATGAAGTGAACGCCAGCGAGAACGCACACCGCGTCACGTTGAAATGTATTGGCTCCTTGACTGTGGCATGTAGTCATGTTTTCACATGACATGCATCTCATGATTTTAAATGTTTGCACCAGTCACTTGCCTTCTTCATCCTTTGGCGTCACGTAATACCACATTTGGCATATGTGAAGCTAGCGAAACGGACGTGAGCGCATCATCAGTGTGGCGTGTAGTCATGTTGTTTTATGACACGCATGTCATTATTATCATGTTTAGATGCGTCATTTACCTATGTCGTTCGTTCAAGTCACGTAATACCGAGTTTGGTACATGTGAAGCTAGCGAAACGTCCACGACAGTATCATGAGCCTGGCATTTAGTCATGTTGTTGCATGACACGCATCTCATATTTATCGTGCTTGCACCAGTCACATACTTTCGTCATCAATTCACGTACTGTAATACCAAATTTTGGTATATGTGACACTAGCAAAACTGCTGCGAGCGAATAATGAGCGTGGCATGTAGTCATATTGCCACGTTCCATTTCCCAAGTTTTTGTTATCGTCCCAAAACACCACACGGTTTCAGCGCGGACCGCGCCTGCAGTTTTCGAGAAGGATCCGGACTGTAGTAGATCATTTCGATAAGATCACGCCCACTGTGCGAACGGTACAGATTGTTTTGGAACCTACGCCACCGCCAGAGATAACGCTAGAACATTCGACGGCAAGAGTATAAATGCCGACGCGCTTCACCGCTTGTCAGTTGTTGATCGAAGGCCGACGCTCCGTTCGCCGCTATCAGTCCGAGACTGCTATCTGTGCGAGACTGCTGCTGTAATTGGACTTTCCGTTTACCGGGCACAGGTTCGCCCAAATAGACAATTAAATCCCAACACGAAGTCTCCTGTCTTCGGCCACGTCACGACCCCGTGACATCTGGTGGAGGTGCTGCTTCGTTCATGTACCGGACGCCCACGTCAAGCCGTGAACCCAGCCCACGTCGCGGAGAAGACACCGACGCCAACCAGGAGCAGCGAACAAGCCGCCGACAGCAAGGGCTACCACCGGAGTACGGGCTTCCAGAAGACAAGGCGCGGAAGACCAAGGCCATGACCGCGACTGCAGCGACAATGACAACCGCCGCATCCCAGCCCACGATGGTCATGCATCAACCCAGGGAACCACCAATTTCCATGGGTCATCGTTCGAAGACCCGGAGTCCTGGCTAGAAACATACGACCGTGTGGCCGCCCTCAACCACTGGGACAACGAAGAAAAGCTCCGTCGTGTGTACTTCTACCTGGAAGACACAGCAAGGACCTGGCTAGAGAATCGTGAGTCCACGCTCCGAACGTGGGATGTTTTCTGCGGCGCATTTCTGCAAACGTTCGCGAGCGTCGCTCGCAAAAAAAGGGCCGCTGCTCAACTAGAGACCCGGGTGCAGCTACCAAATGAGAAGGTTGGAATTTTCACAGAGGAGATGACCCGCCTATCTCGTCACGCTGACCCAGACATGCCTGAGGAGAAGAAAGTTCGTTTCCTCATGCGAGGGGTCAAACAGGAGCTCTTCGCGGGACTAATGAGGAATCCACCGAACACCGTCCAAGAAAATGTATCCGAGGCGACCACCATCGAAAAAATCCTTGACATGCGCACCAGACAGCATAATCGTCGCCTGACTCCAAAATGCGCTGCTGTTCAAACCAGTGACTCCGAAAACCTGCGTGAAACGATCCGAGCGATCGTGCGGGAAGAGCTGCGCAAACTGTTGCCTTCGGCGCAGCCTCAAGTGGATTCGATCACCGACATTGTGCGAGAAGAAGTCCGGCAATCGCTTCGAATTCCCGAAACACCGCCGCCCGAGCCAGAAATCATGAGCTACGCCGCTGCAGTGCGCCACAACGCTCCTCCCCATCCACGCCAAAACGCCGCCTCGTCGCACTTCCGTTGCCAGACACCACCGCCGCCACCCCCCCCCCCACCGACGACCTACCGTTCACCAGCGGGCCAGCGCAGTGTGCCGAGGAAAACCGACGTTTGGCGCACCCCTGACCACCGCCCACTGTGCTACCACTGCGGCGAGGCCGGGCACACTTACCGCCGTTGCCAGTTCCGACTGATGGGACTGCGTGGCTTCAGCAGTCGACGCACCACGTCCGCAGCCAGGGGAACGGCCACGTGACATCGCCGACTACCTGACAGGAACTCAATGGACACCCCGAAGTCCTTCCCGTTCACCGTCGCCCAGCCGCCGCATGTCACCGCACCCCCGGCTGTACTCCGGCCCAACGCGGGGCCGGTCTCCTAGCCCGTATCCGGGAAACTAAGGGCAGCAACTGGTGGAGGTGCGGTTGCTGTGCGACGAACTACCGAAGATCCTCCGACGACGACGATGCCGCGACGGAGCTTTCCGAACAGAATGCCAACCAGGCAAAGCGCTGACGGCGAAAGCTCCCTTACCGGAGGTGGCCTGACGACGCAACATGGAAGCTAGCGGATCAAGCCGACGCAAGCCGTGACCCGACGCCACGCCCTAACTTGTAATGCGAGACGGCGAACTAGTGACCTCGACGTTCTTATCGACGGCCACAGTGTGACCGCTCTCGACGATACCGGAGCCGACTATTCTGTCATCAGTGGGTCGTTCGCCGCGAAGTTAAAGAAAGTTAGGACAGCTTGGAAAGGCCCTGAATTCCGCACAGCCGGAGGTCATCTCGTAACGCCTGCAGGAATCTGCACAGCGAGAGTCACCATTAACGGCCATATTTATCCTACAGACTTCGTAGTCTTACAGCGTTGCTCGAGAGATGTCATCCTTGGCATGGAGTTCTTATGCCTCCATGGTGCTGTCATCAACCTAAAAACAATGTCGATAACGTTATCCACAGAAGGAGCACTACCGCCGCGCACGCCGTCAGGACACCATGCCTTGAATGTGCTGGAAGAACAAGTCACCATTCCACCTCGCTCAAGCGTCATTATTTCAGTCGGCGCTCCTAAATCACCTGACTTGGAAGGCGTCGTTGAAGGCAGTCAGCATCTGTTGGTCACCCGAAATATTTGCGTCGCAAGAGGAATTGCAGAGCTGCGGGGAGGCAAAGCAACGGTTATGCTCACGAATTTCAGCAATGAGTACAAACATGTGAACAAAGGAACAACGGTCACATACATCGAAGAAATTGTCGAAGCCACCAGTGCTTTCGCCCTCGCCAATTCTGCGGAACCTGCTCAGAGGAACCAAGCCCCTCCTATAGCTTTTCGACGTCAATCCCAGACTTCCGAACGATTTGCAAGAACAGCTCAAGGCCCTGTTCCTGCAATACGAAGATTGTTTTTCGACGTCATCCGAAAAGTTCGGCAGACCCCAATCACGAAACATCGCATCATAACCGAAGAAAATGCCGAGACCACTCCGTCAGAGTCCGTACAGCGTTTCGACGCGAGAACGTGAGGCTATGAAGAGACAAGTTGATGAAATGCTGCGGGATGACATTATCCAGCCGTCCAAGAGTCCATGGGCATCCCCCGTGGTGTTAGTGAAGAAAACAGGATGGGACCCTACGTTTCTGCGTCGATTATCGCCGCCTGAACAAAATCACAAGAAAGGACGTGTATCCTCTCCCATGAATAGACGACGCACTTGATCGGCTCCATAACGCCAAGTACTTTTCGTGAATGGACCTCAAGACTGGCTATTGGCAAATCGAAGTCGACGAAAGAGACCGAGAGAAGACGGCGTTTATAACACCAGACGGCCTCTTCGAGTTTAAGGTGATGCCCTTCGGCCTTTGCTCAGCGCCTGCAACTTTTCAACGCGTTATGGATACAGTACTGGCAGGATTGAAGTGGCAGACTTGCCTTGTGTACTTGGACGACGTCGTCGTGTTTTCCTCGAGTTTCGACGAGCATCTTCGGCGCCTTGAAGCTGTACTTCAAGCCATCAAGACTTCCGGACTCACACTGAAGCCAGGAAAGTGCAGGTTTGCGTATGAGGAGCTCTTGTTTCTGGGGCACGTTATCAGCAAGTCTGGAGTTCGTCCCGATCCACGGAAAACAGCCTGCCATTGCCGACTTCCCGCCCCCCACTGACAAGAAAGCCGTGCGCCGATTTTTGGGCCTGTGCGCCTATTATAGGCGGTTCGTGAAAAACTTCGCCCGCATCGCCGATCCTCTCACTAATCTTACCAAGGCCGACGTGGAGTTCAAGTGGGAAACACCACAGGAACACGCTTTCCAGGAGCTTAAACATCGCCTCCAGACGCCTCCGTTACTTGCCCATTTCGACGAATTCGCCGAGACAGAAATACATACTGACTGCAAGCAGCGTAGGTCTTGGCGCCGTTCTTGTGCAGAGGGCTGACGGACTTGAAAGGGTTATTAGTTACGCCAGCCGATCGCTATCCAAAGCAGAAGCAAATTATTCCACAACAGAAAAGGAGTGCCTCGCCATCATCTTGGCTACGTCGAAATTTCGCCCCTACCTCTACGGCAGGCACTTCAAAGTTGTGAGCGACCACCACGCCTTGTGTTGGCTAGCCACCTTGAAGGACCCTTCAAGTCGCCTTGCACGATGGAGCCTGAGACTTCAAGAATATGACATTACTGTCATTTACAAGTCCGGCAAAAAACACTCCGACGCCGACTGTCTCTCTCGTGCGCCTGTCGACCAACCACTACCCGACGACCCGGATGACGACTACTTTTTGGGAACGATAACTACCGACGACTTCGCTGAACGACAGCGGGGCCGACCCGGAACTTAAGGCCCTAATAGATTACCTCGAAGGCAGGACCGCCGAAGTCCCGAAGGTATTCAAGCGCGCACTTGCGTCTTTCCTTCTACGAAACGGTCTTCTACAAAAGAAAAACTTTTCACCGCTTCGAGCTAAGTACCTCCTTGTGGTGCCTTCAGCTCTGCGACCAGAACTCCTGCAGGCCCTGCACGACGATCCGACGGCAGGGCACCTCGGTGTTTCTCGCACGCTCGCGAGGATACAAGAAAGGTACTACTGGGCACGTCTTACCACCGACGTCACTCGTTATGTGAGAACATGCCGGGACTGTCAGCGACGCAAGACACCGCCGACAAGGCCAGCGGGACTTCTGCAGCCAATTGATCTACTTTGCCGACCTTTCCAGCAGACTGGTATGGACCTACTGGGGCCGTTCCCGGCGTCAACTTTCGGAAACAAGTGGATCGTGGTAGCTACCGACTACCTCACCCGCTACGCCGAAACAAAAGCCCTGCCAAAAGGCAGTGCATCCGAGGTAGCTAAGTTCTTCGTCAAAAATATCGTCCTACGTCACGGCGCCCCGGAGGTCCTTATCACCGACAGAGGAACGGCATTCACTGCCGACTTAACTCAAGCGATCTTGGCATACAGCCAAAAAACCACCGCCGGACGACAGCGTCCCACCCACAGACCAACGGCCTCACCGAGCGGCTTAACAAGACGATCGCCGACATGCTGTCAATGTACGTCGATGTCGAACACAAGACGTGGGACTCCATTCTTCCGTATGTGACCTTCGCATACAACACGGCGGTGCAGGAGACGACGCAGATATCTCCATACAAATTGGTCTACGGAAGGAGCCCGGCAACGACGCTCGATGCCATGTTACCTAACGTCACCGACGAAGAAAACCTCGATGTGAGCGAGTACCTTCAACGCACCGAAGAAGCCCGACAACTTGCGCGTCTCCGTATCAAGAATCAACAGACGACCGACAGCCACCGTTACAACCTTCGACGACGCTTCGTGGAATACCAGCCCGGTGAACGTGTTTGGGTGTGGACGCCGATACGCCGACGTGGACTAAGTGAAAAGCTTCTGCGACGGTACTTCGGACCGTACAGGGTGGTTCGACGTCTCGGCCCACTTGATTACGAGGTTGTCCCCGACGGCATCACGAACTCTCAACGACGCCGATCGCGACCTGAAGTCGTCCATGTCGCGCGCCTCAAGCCGTTTCATGCGCGTTAACAAACTGAACCATTTTTTTTTTGTATTATTGTTGTATCGTAATTTATTCATTGTATACTTTCTTGCATTATTATCGTACTTTCATCTTTTGTTAAAGCATCGGGACGATGCCTTTTTTTCAGAGGGGGGCAATGCCACGTTCCATTTCCCAAGTTTTTGTTATCGTCCCGAAACACCACACGATTCTCAGCGCAAACCACGCTGCAGTTTTCGAGAAGGATCCGAACTGCAGTAGATCACTTCGATAAGATCACGCCCACTGTGCGAACGGTACAGATTGTTCTGGAACCTACGCCACCGCCAGCGATAACGCTAGAACATTCGACAGCAAGAGTATAATTGCCGACGCGCTTCGCCGCTTGTCAGTTGTTGATCGAAGGCCGACGCTCCATTCGCCGCTATCAGTCCGAGACTGCTATCTGTGCGAGACTGCTGCTGTAATTGGACTTTCCGTTTACCGTACACAGGCTCGCCCAAATAGACAATTAAATCCCAACACGAAGTCTCCTGTCTTCGGCCACGTCACGACCCCGTGACAATATTGTTACACGACACACATGTTATGATTT
The DNA here is from genome assembly GCA_013436015.1 of Rhipicephalus annulatus. Taxonomy (NCBI): domain Eukaryota; kingdom Metazoa; phylum Arthropoda; class Arachnida; order Ixodida; family Ixodidae; genus Rhipicephalus; species Rhipicephalus annulatus. Next base: position 40,007 of record WOVY01007516.1, read on the forward strand.
TCATGTTAGAGTCTGTCGCTTGTGTTTGCCATGCAATCATGTCATACCATTCCAGTTTTGCAACATGACATGTGAACGAAATTGCCGCAAGAGCTGCAGGGCCGTGATATGCAAATCATAATATTCATGACACACATGTCCTGATTTTCATGTTATCACTAGTCGAATAGGCCCGTGTGCACAGATTTTGGTGCACGTTAAAGAACGCCAGGTGGTCGAAATTTCCGGAGCCCTCCACTACGGCGTGTCTCATAATCATATGGTGGTTCTGGGACGTTAAACTCCACATATCAATCAATCAATGACTAGTCGAGTATGTTTTCCATACAGTCATGTTTTGCGATACAAAGTTTGGTATCGATACCGCTATCGAAACGGGCAGGAGAGCTACAAGTCGTAGGCGGCTAGATAGATAGATAAATGGATGCATAGATAGATAGAAAGATTGATAGATAGATAGATAGATAGATAGATAGATAGATATGCTCCAAGCGCCGAAATTCGCTCAGAAAAGTTTCGCATTTAAAACGCCAATGGTATGTAAAATTTGACAACTTGAATGCAGAGGCCTCTCCAGTTTATTATTAATTGCGTAGCTCAGAGGGACGAGTGGACAACACAAGAAAAAACGCCTTAGCGGGCGTGTGTTTAAAACAGACCAGACGAGGTGGAGAGGGGATGTTGTACAAGAGATCACTACATTATTATCATACCTTTCTACCCCCTTCTATTTTCTGATTTTCATGTTACCGTTTTGTTTTTGGCAAGCTCCTCATGGTGCAGAAAACTATTCATTCCTATTCAGCCTCAAGAGGCTGTATGAAAGCCGCACGTATTGTGCTGTTTTATGGCGTCATCCATTGGCGGATTCGAAGTGACTACGAACTCTGCGCCGGAGCACTCCGATCTGCCGGAGGGCAACAGGAGGAAACCTACCAATGAACACAGGTGCTCCCTCTGAAGCAATTGGCAGGGTCAGAACGAAACGCGATGCGCACGTCTCTCTTCTTGCTTGAGTGGACACGCTGGACACACTACGCTAGCAAAACGTGAGCTCTTACCACGTGAGGCGCAACTGACGTGACTGGCGTCCGTTGGCGCGCTGAAAGTTGGAACCGCTTCCAAAAGGTTTCAAAGCACGGTGCGCTGCCGACTTCCGGTCAAATCAGCTGATATCTCGGAGTAGGAAGAGTTGCTCCGCGGAGTGCATCTCGCGATGGTGTTGCTCCAGATCTGCTAATGGAAGGTACAGGCAGCACTGTATCTGCCAATGGAAGAAACTTGCTTTACGTGGAGCAGCAGAAAGTATTACCGGAAGTTGTCCGAATCTGCCAATGAATGACACCATTAGAAACCACACACAAAGCAGATGAAGGTATAGTGAACAACACATATGGTATTCTACTTATATATATGTGAAAGAAAGCATGCGAGCAGGCATGGAGGCCTCGTAGAATCAGTGAGACAGAAGAAAAATTGACAGTCCATCCACGAAATGAATGCTACTGATGGTGTGAATGTAGGCCCTAAGGTCCATAATGTCAACCTCGAAGTCACCGACTAGTGTAAAGAACGGATGGATGAAGGACAAATGAAGAGAGCGATGGATGCCCGGACGGATGGCCTTATGAATGGACAAATGGCGGATGGTCGCATGGACATATGCACGTGCAAAGTGCGGTCTATTTAAACCACATTGTCAACAGATTAGGATGTTGACGAAGGAATTGCACTCAGTGTTCAGATAAAAACTCTCTATTCGGCTGCACTTGTGGTTGAGAAACTGATGGATAGATTACAGAAACACAAGAGCAATGATAGCGGTGCACAGAGCGTAGGCTGGCAATCAACTGACAAGCGGCGAAGCGCGACGGAATTTATACACGTGTCATCAAATATTTCAGCCTTATCACTGCTCTTTGCGCAAGCTCTGAAATAATTGATTGATTGATTGATTTGCTAACGCCTAGCGGGAAATCCTAACATGACGCTCTTTCTCCATATTTCAAGCTTCCTCATCACTGTCCAGGTGTAGGTTAGCATACAGGTCATTCTATATTTGCTGACATCCCTGCCTTTCCTTTCCCTCCTATTTTTAAATGCGAAGTGTTTCTTAGCAAACTTCGGTGACTTTGAGGTTATCTATCTATCTATATATTTATCTATTTATCTAGCCGCCTACGACTTGTAGCTCTCCTTGTCGTTTTATTTCATTTTATTTATCGTGAATACAATGAAAGGCTGACGACAAAAGATGCATACAAGCAGCTTGACAGGCCCGTCAGCCCGAGGTTATGCCCATCGTATGTAACGTAGATTATGGTTATCGAGGTTATGCCCAGCGAGTATAACGTAGCAACCCTTTCTTGTCAGATAGTGCTCAATGTACATGCCAATGGCTGCTAAGGGGGAATGAGAGACAGGAGAATTCGGCTTATAGTTAACGCATACGGTGCGAATTTTTATTGTTCAACAACGCACAGAGCAAATCTCTCACCGGCACTACCTTGGAGGTCAAAATGTAAGACTGTTTACACGCTACGACTACTGCTACAACTACGAGGGATGAACGGGTGTCGCTATAAGGAGCTTCGCCCCCTAAAAAGCACTTTGACTCCCAAACATGGATGCTGTACTGAGCAGACGGTACTGAAATTTCTGGGGTCAAAACCCCATACTTTCGCCACATTGCTCGATTTGCGGATCCCATGTCACATGTGACTGCTCGGACTCTGAGAGAAATCTGGCTACAACTCTGAACGATGTCAATCACATAGTCTTTGAGCAAGGCGCCATCCGCGTATCGTCCAGAAAAGTTATATCCGATCACCAGCTTGCACCGCTGAATAATTCCGCCCAGCATGAACACCAATGCATGATTAGCGAACTCCTCTGGTTTTGCAGGAAGTTTGATACCTCCAAGGATAATGTCTAGAGCTTGGTTTAATTCAAAGGCTGTAGCTATTTACATTTCCTCAAAAAACAGCACGCAGTCTTTCTCCACGTTTTCTATGGTTTTGGCATTGCACTTCATAACGTCAAAAACTTCTTGAAAAGTTCCTGGAAGCAATTTCAATCCCTGGATCCTCCGCGCCTACCTCCTACTAGATGGGAGGGGGTAACCCAACTTCCCCAGGGTCTCGCACCTGGTCGTTCCGCAAGCGAATTCAATTTGCAAACCTTGTTTAACTGTCTCCACAGACCAAATGTGTGTCACGAGGCTGTTTAATGGGCAAGCTCTCGTGTAGGTTTGTGTAAACAGAAAACTACCGATGACATAACCGTCGTCGAGAAATAAGCCGACGAGACCATTTGCTTCCACCAAATCCTTAACACTCCATATATTTTATAAACTACTGAAAGACAAATAACAGACGAAGAACACAACTAGAAAACTGTTAGCAGGAAGAACAAGCGGCTAAAGACGTGAACGGTGCATGGAAATAAATGTTCAGTGGAAGATAACCCTTATCACAGCATAGCGGGACGTGGTGCTTGCATTGGAGGCTCTGCTACCAAGGCATGAACGCACTCACGCAAATGACGATAGCGGTGATGTGGGGCTTGCAACTGATGTGACGGAGTAACGATGAAGACGCACTCGGGCAACAGGGAAAGACTGGCGAATAGGTTGAGACGCTCACGCTGTTGACTGGCACGGAAGGAAGCGTTGGGCTGGTCGAGGTCAGTGACCTTTCGGCGTTCGGCTGCTGCAGCTCGCACACGAAGCCGGAGACGTTTCTCGGCCAATGCCCGAAGACCAGAACAAGCCTGGCCCACGTCAGGCGACGAGAAGAAGCTCTGCGTACAGATAGAAGACCGCAGCGACCTTTGCCGAACATGGTCCGTATACATTGGGCACCCGCGGTACACCACAGGGAGCGGTTCTATCGCCCATCCTTTTCAATTTGGCCATGCTCAAACTTCCTGTGCTCCTCGTTCAGGTCGAAGGCATACAGTATGCTCTATACGCGGATGGCATCACTATCTGAACCAATTCGGGCTCCCTTGCAGAAATTGAAGACCGCATACAGCGAGCGGCACTTATTGTGGACACTTACGCCTCCTTATGCGGACTAGATTGTTCCCCTACCAAATCATCTCTTCTCTCGGTATAATCTCCACCACCACCACCTCAGATATCTCTGCCATCTGGCCCCATGCCGGTTGTCGCTTCTACATCTCTTCTATTATGTCTACTATATCTCTTCTACATATTGGGCCTCTACACCTCTTCTACTATGAACCCTGGCTCCACCATTGCGCGTCTTCAGCGCACTAGTGAGCAGGTTAGCCGTGTTATTCGGTGGGCCTCCACCAAACGTGGTGGCCTTCGTGGTCGGCCCTCCATTCGCTAGGCTCACGCGTTTGTAATCAGCCGAGTCCACTACGCTACCCCATACCTTCGCTTGCGTCGCCACCACGAGAACCAGTTGGACGCACTGCTCCGATCGATTTATAAGCGAGCACAAGACCCTCCCCATTGCTACATCCAATCACCGCTTTGCGGCCTTGGGTGTGCACAACTCGTATGCCGAGTTGCGGGAGGCTCATCGCACCAATCAAAGTAACCACCTGTCCCAGGCGGTTCATGGACGCCGCCATCTGGACAGGCTGTCACTGAACCTGATCTCTACTCCACCACCCGAATCTTCCGTTCCGGAGCTGTGGCGGCAAAAACTTTGGGTCGAGCCTCTTCCTCGCAACATGAATCCTAGTCATAATACAGGCAGACTAATCGTCCGAACACATCTTCTCCATACTCGATACTCCAACACTCCTGGTGTCTTCTACGTAGATGTATCAGGCCCAACTTCTTTGAGACACTTTACGGCCGCAGTGATATCCGAGGGTCACCACGTTGACGGCATCTCTTTCTCCTCACCTGATGCAACTCGGGCCGAAGAGGTAGCCATCGCTTTCGCAGCCTCTCACCGCTCAGCAAGAGTGATCATGACGGACTCGCGCATCGCTTGTTCCCGATACCTGCAAGGTACCATAGCTCCTCTGGCCGCCAACCTTCTCCAGGCTGCCTCATGGCGCTTTGAACCTCACTCCATCCGCATAGTATGGTCTTCCGGACACGCGGGTCTCTCATGTAACGAAGTGGCACATGCCGCTGCCGGCGTTTCTCTCTCCCTGGCCGTTACCTCTTTGAACCCTGCGTCTCCCCCCCGGCACCTCAGCTCTTACGCAGTACCGCTAAATGCTTGATTACTATCGAAACTCGGGCCGTCTTTACCCAGAACCTGCACGGGGTCTCTCTAAAGCGGACGAGCAACTTCTGAGACGGTTGGAGACGAACACCTTCTTGTGTCCTGCAGCCGCCCAGCATTTCATGCCGGGTATACACGGCTACTGCGTGCACTGTGGGGTGCTGGCCGACACGTACCACATAATTGCAGTATGCCCAGCTATACCTCTTCCTTTTTCATCCCCCTTGCCCATACCCACAAGAGAGGCTTGGGAGGAGTTCCTGCTTGGCGGCTCCACCCGGAACGCTCAGCGCTTCCTGCTGGCCCGCACACGAGCAGCGATGACCCCCAGTGGACTTCTGGAATAAGGAGACCACCCAAGTGCATTTGTAGTGCAACTCTCTGTGCTTTTCTTGATAAATGATTACCACCACCACCAGCGACCTTGATGCAGGAGCACTGCTGGTCGCCACCCCCGCGCCTGGGCCACCTTCTTCACTCGGTCCCGACTCGGCCACATCTGCCTGGCTCCGCTGTTCTTCTCCCGTGGTTCTCCTAAAACTCCGTGGGGGCACCTTATTGGCTTAAAATGTGCATGCCCACACGTGCTGCAACCGAGCGTCATCTTTGTTGTCCTGTTTGTTTGAGGCTGGTGGCGTGGCGCTCTTTTCAAACGTGCGCAATCACATCACAGGGTGACCCTGGGTACTGTTTTTAGAAAGAGCACAAACATGATCTGCATTCAAGAAACGTATATTTCTTTCGAAATTGTCAGTCTTACTTCCGAGCTTATGGACTTGCTTTCTGAGGTTCTGGATTGTGTTCGTTGTGATGCTCTGATGTTCTCGAAACGTGGCGTATTTTCTTTCTATGCCTGCCAACTGCTTTTTCAGCTGAGCATAGTGTCTTTGTGTCTCACTAACTGTGGGAGTTTCATCAGCCGAGTTTGCTATTCTGACGTTCAAAGCTTCGACACCTGGGCTGTTGACTACCATGCTGTCCGTTAACGTTTCTTGTGATACCGCTTCAGATGACTCAGGGAGCATTTACACTACGTCTGATGCGGCGTGAGGTACATCGGCAGGGTCGCTCACCTTTTTGCGGTTTAACCTGGGCACAGGCAGTGCTCTTTTCCTCGATGGCATTCGCTTCCTAGGAGCAACTGTGTGTAGGAAAATGTACAAACTAATTGTGACATCAAGGACTAGGTTCAGGGAAAACGCTAGTTTTTAGGGAGTCAAAATGAAGAAGAGAGAGAAGGAGAGAGTACGAAGAATATGATAAAAATGCAGAGGGTGAAAATGTTTTTCAGCATGAGTAGGTTGTTATAAGTGCGTTTCTGAGAAAGCCTAACGCTGTAAATAGTAGTCTAAGAGTTCTTTGCTCCCGGCTGGTCTGTAGGTGGCACCCGGTTCACATGGGCAGCTCGCACGCGTGCGTATAATATGAGTGCGTAAGGATGAAAAGTGGAATGTTGGAATTTTCCGGGAAAACACCATTTGCGGAAAAAGTGACGCAAGTATGAGGGAGGACGCGTAGAAACAGGGATTGTTTAAAAATATATGTAAAGTAAATAAGAATAAAAATAATAATTATACAGGAAAATAGATATTGAAACGGAGAGAAGACAATGGTAATGAAGGAAGGAAAATAAAGGGAAAAGAAAGACAGGGAGGTTAACCAGCCTATAGGCAGCCGGTTTGCTACCCTGCACATGAAATAGGAATGGGGGAGATGAAAGAGAGCAGAGAGGGAAGAGAGAAACAGCACATTCGGCAGCACACGCGCGCACACTCAGTCATAGTCCAGTCTTGGCTTTCGCGGTGTGTCACATTGCTGTTACAGTCGCTTGTTCAAGTCGGTGGCGCTTAGGAATTTCTACAGAGCTTTCGTCGCCTTCTGTTGCAATGTCTTCTCTCGGGCACTTGACAGAATAGTGTCCAAAGACATTTGGCTCTTGTCGATGCGCGCAAAAGCGGACACCAGTGACTATCTCTGGATTTCATACAACGGACAGTCCCACAGGATGTGGTGTAGCGTCTCTTCGCAATGACAAGCATCGCGGAGAGCGTTGTCAGCCATTCCTATGACAAAGGAATAGGATTTTGTAAATGCCACTCCTTGCCATAAGCGATGAAGAAGGGTGGCTTCTCTTCGGTCGAGTCCAGTGGGCATGCGGAGAGACATCAAAGAGGGCAGGTGGTGCTGACGATTCGTATCAATGCTTGGTGGGCACCATAGTGAAAACGTGATTTCACACGCAAGTCGTGTGAAAGCATCAGTCCTCGAAAGTGTTATGGCTTCTTCTCGTGTTCCTTCAAGGGCTGCCCACGTGGCAGTATCGGCATGTCCGTTCCCTATGATGCCGCAGTGACTTGGCAGCCTTTGAAGCGTCACATGATACCCTTTTTCATGTGAAGTGTGGAGAAGGCATCGAATTTCGAAAACAAGCTGTTCGTACGGCCCGCGACGCAGTTCTGAGAGCACAGATTGTAGGGCAGCCCTTGAGTCACTGAAAATCGACCATTGTTGCGGTGGTTGCCGATTGACAACACAAAGTGCAGCGCGCAAAGCACCTAGTTCCGCTGCTGTAGATGCCGTGGAGTGGTCAGTCCTTAAGCTGATGGTAACACCTCTTGCTGGGATAACTACTGCCCCTGACGAACAGTGGTGGTTCGTGGAACCCTCGGTGTATATATGTATGCTGTCTGAATAATTCTAGTGCAAAAGAAGAAGAGACAGTTGTTTCAGCACGGGCGACGAAAGCTCAGATTTCCTCCGGATCCCTGGTACACTAAGATGGACTGTGGGTCGAATAAGACACCAAGGTGGTATGGATGGTTTAGACGCAGGATTGAAGCCCGAGGGAAGTTTATCGTTGTATTTCACAATCATTTTGGCGAACGATGCTTGGCGCCTTTCTGAAGGTAACAGTGCAAGGTGATGGCAGGGAGCACGTGCGAAGTGTCTGATGTGCGTTCTCAGGACTTCTACAACAATGTGAGTTTGTATCGGATAGTCACCAGCAATTGCAATTGTTGCTTCCATTGAAGTACATCTCGGCAGACTGTGGCACACTCTCAGCGCTTGGGCTTGTACTGCCTGTAGAACACGAACATTGGTCTCACAGGTATTGCTAAGCAAGGGCAAGCTATATCTGAGGAAACCGAGAAACAGGGCCCTGTAGATCTCCATCATTGCGTCTACTGACATCCCCCACGTCTTTCCTGCTAGGAACTTGAACAGTTGGGAAATAGCGGTCAGGCGCTTCTTCATATAGGTCACTTGCGGACTCCAACAGAGGTCCCTATCAATAATGATGCCCAGAAATCGGTGGGTTTCGGCGTAAGAAATTGGTCACCCGCAGATTCAGATGACATAAGGGGTCATTGCTTTGCGAGTGAGGTCACCAGCGCGCATTTTTCTGGTGATATGCTGAGACCTTGCTTGAACAAGTAGTTGGCAATCATAGTTGCTGCTTTTTGAAGCCGGGAACGTATCTGAGGACGTGTGACTGCCGATGTTTAGACACAGTTGTCGTCTGCGTATATTGAGATTTTAATGGTGCTTGGCAAGTGTTCAGCAAGGCCAATAGTGCAAGATTGAATAGCGTCGGGCTAAGAACTCCGCCTTGAGGGACACCCCTGGAAGTATAGCGACGAGTAGTTGGGCCATCTTCTGTTAACATAAAGAATGATCTTGCAGCCAAAACTCGAAATCCACCGAAAGACTCGACCACCAAGGCCAGCCACCGCAAGAGCACCCAAAATGGCTTCATGTAGTACATTATCATAAGCGCCTTTCACATCTAGAAACAGAGCTGCAGATAGTCGCTTACGGAATTTTTCATGCAGAACGTACGAAACTAGATCAACGACATTGTCAATAGAAGAGCGGTCGCGTCGGAAACCAACCATTGAATTCGGATAAATCTTGTAGTATTCATGATACCACTCCAGGTGGCCTAGTATCATCCGTTCCATTATCTTCCCTACGTACGCAGCTGGCCAGTGCTATCGGACGGTATGAGGTGAGTTCGAGTGAGGATTTTCCCTGCTTCAAGATGGGTAACAAGCGGCTTACTTTCCAGTCATCAGGAACATTGCCATCCTGCCACGAGATTTTGTAGAGGCTCAACAGTTCTTTTCCTGCACCTTCCTCAATGTTGCACAAGGCTCGGTGCGGAATACCATCTGGGCCCGGAGAAGTTGAATGCCTGCAGAGAGCTAGTGCTGCCTCGAGCTCCTCCATTGTAAAAAGGAGGTCCATATGGTAGTCACGAGAACGGGGGACGTCACCTCTTACTGGAGAATCTGGACGAGGGGCTTGGTTGGTGATCTGCGCACAGAAATTTTCTGCAACATTGATGTCTTGCCTCCTTTAAAATAGCGCGAGCGCTTTGAATGGAAAGCACTGTTCCGTAGGGTGACGCAGACCTTGCACCATTTTCCAAATGTGTGAGAGTGGCTTGCGAGAGTCTAGTGACTGGCAAAACGTTGTCCATTGTTCTGACGCTAATCTATCCATGCGACGCCGAGTCTTCTTTTGCATCCTCCTGGCTGCCCTAAGATCGTGAATTGATTTTGTACGCCGATACCGACGCTCCGCCCGGCGTCGCAGTGCTCAGAGTCGCTCCAACTCTATATCAAAGTGGTTTCGTGTGGAAGATATCGTCACTGTGCGAGTGGCCTTTTGCATTGTGCTCCTAATTGTTTCCTCTAACCCAGATCGTAGGCCATCGCTTCAAGCATCTTCCATGTCAGATTTGAAGTTGGTCCATTGGACTGCTCGAATGGTCGTCCGTGGACCATAACTAGACAAGCCTCTGATGTTAAGGTCGATTGGAATGTGATCACTTCCTCGTGTCTCAACATCTGGAAACCACTTGACCTATCTCGCGAGGGAGTTGGAGACAAAGGCAAGGTCGAGACAGCTGCCGTATGTCACCCCTCGAAGAAAAGTGGGGCTGCCGTCATTCAGGAGAGTAAGGCCATAGTTTTTAGGCGATGTTTGCTAACCTGCGTCTTCTTGCATTTGTCCGCGTTCTTCCCCATGCGTGATTGTGCGCATTGAAATCACCTATGAGAACCCATGGTGCAGGACACACTCTCAAAATATCCGCTATTCTCCTGGAATCGAGATTATTCGACGGCGATATATAAACGCCTATGAGAGTAAACATGAGTTTCTTCTTTTTCACAGTGATGCAGACATACTGATTGTCATCGTGAGGTGCAATTGGTTGCACAACTACGTCAGTTCACGACGAACAAAGACGATGATTTTGCTGCACGCAGCGTTCGTTGAAAACATGATAGCTTCGTACGATAGTCTTATTGGTTTCGACAGATTGGTTTCACAAATGACGATGATTGGAAACACGTAGGTAAACACAAACTAACGAAAATCTGAAAGGCGTGATTTTAGTCCTCTAGTGTTCCATTGGATGACGGATGCAGCCTTGACTTCTTTACAAAATGTTGAGGTGTGAGTAGCCATCTTCCTAGTTGAGAGATTCAAGCACTGGGCTTAGGGCGTCCAATAGTCCAATACGCTTCGAGCAGATGGTGTCTTCATGTCGACTAACATCGCTCGGATGGCTTCTATGAGGGAACGCAGCACCGAGATAACTTGACGATCAGTTTTAGGCAGATCTTCTATGGTTGGAGACGGCTCTTGTGTGGCCACAACCTGCAGAGGTTCCTTGGCAGAAGAGCGCATCGGGAGCGTTGGTCATTCCTCCAGAGAAGGAGGCTTCTCTGTTTCTTTCGTAGAAGTGATGGGCCCTTTCGCAGTGCTACTGGATGGAACCGCTAAGGAGTGGGAAGGAGCGTCTCGGGAATGTGCCTTCTTTGAAGACTTTTGATGATGCCGACGTCGACGCCGACGCCGGACTACTTCGCCTGCCTCCCTGTGTGTCAAGTTGTTTCGGGCCATTTGTCTGAGAACCGCGCGCTCCTTTTGGATTCG
>WOVY01007517.1:0-24713 GCA_013436015.1 Rhipicephalus annulatus
TCTTTTAATGTGGTACCACGTTGGATAGTACTTTTCGCGGAAATTCTGGTGTTGGCACCGGTTTCAGCATTGTTGGTTGTGACTGAAATGTCATCATCTTGGACACGACTGAAAAATTGGTAATGAATTATTTAAAATAAAACCTAAAATTTGCCGCGATACAGTGTGGATTTCACCCAGGCTGTTTGCGTGCCAAGCATGAGTTCTACTACACAGCAAAGGATCTGCTTGGAAATCCAAGGCTGCTCTCCTGGTCGTATTTTTTGGACCTCTGAGCCTTACTGCAGCGCCGTGGCTCACATCGAGCAAAAACACGTCTTGCAAGATTAAAAGCTTTAATGAAATTGAAGAAGAAAGAAGAAGAAGAAGGTGAGCCGGGGCTGCCACGAGGCCAAGCGTCAGCTCGTGAGGAGGCGCAATATTGATGATGGCTGCTCTTCTGCTGTGAGAGATGAATAAAGGGAAGTCACAACAGTATCCTTGATCGTACACATATCAAAGTTTCAGTGGGAGGCCATTAGTGAAAGGTGAATATGATTACCAGATCATGAACTGCGGGAAGTACTTCGCACATTACTCATGAAAATCTACCTTTCCATGTCATGTGGCACATAGCCATATGCCACTGCCCATAAAACGTGAGTGTGATCCACGAGGACTGACAGTTTGTATCAAGTCAAGAAAGATGAAGAAAGAATTTAAAAATCTTTATGCGATCGCGTGACGGAGCTTGTATGGCAGAAACTACGGGACAGACATCCGCAGTGTTGTGAGGGGAAAAAAGAAGAGTGACCTTTGAGCTTAGCTTTAGGAGATGAACGTGATAGCAAAATCCAGCCTTTAGTACACCCTTCAACCGCCAAGTGCATACTTAATAATTCATTTTGTTACACACACACACACACACACACACACACACACAAACACACACACCGCACAAACACACACAGTCAAATATGCCCCTGCAAAATAGGGGCTATATATACCCCACACTTACTTCTCATTATATGTATACGTAAAGAAGATTCTTTCGTCGGCACTCGCACGCGTCGGACACAGGAATCATGGGCTCCCGCGGAGCGGCAAAGGCGGTCCTTGGTGGCCGCGGAAACAGGATTACAGACGAAAGTGACAAGGATTATGAGATCATCTTGCCGAATCTGCCAACACAACGTATTGTTGTAAACACAGTATATTTGCACGGTGATATTCGATTGAGGCCTTTCAAGGTCGAAGATTTCCGGGATGCCCTGGACAAGGAACGACTGCTTCCCGACGTAATTGCATTGGGTGCCTACCATATCAACCATGTGTGGGCCGTCACCTTTAACAGCCAAAAGGCGACGAATAGGATGACTGATCTGAAAGAACTCCAGGTCAAGGAACTCCGCTCCCTCGTTATCGACCCTCAGGAGCAGAAGGTGAGGCTGTGGCCTCACTGGCTTGTTACACGGCGTTTCGAACGAACATGTCCGCACGGCGTTGGCAGCGTTCTGGAAAGTTACAGAAGTGACCCGGGAATGCTGGCGTGTGGAAGGAGTAAATGAGAAGAATTCGACGACCCGCACTGTTTTCATAAGCTGAAAAGCGGTATGAAAGTTGAGGACCTGCCTTATCAGATACGAGTCGCCGGTGAATTAGCCTAGTGGTAGCCCCAGGTTGGCCTATGCAATGCCTGCGTTGCAGTGGAACAGGACATGTGCGTCGCGAGTGTAAGGTGCCACGGTGCTCTCGCTGCCGGCGTTTCGGCCACGGGGACGTGGAATGCGTTTGTTCGTGCGCCGCAGTGACCGCGTCAGCGGAGGCCGAAGATGCGTCAGAACACATTATGGACGTCACAGAAGCAGAGGACGCGGCTGAAGGTCGCGGAGATGGTGATGATGATGAACAAACTTTATTTAATTAGCAGAAAGATTCTGTTCCCCTTTCAGGTGCGAGAGGAGAAGGGAAGACCAAACCTAGACGACGGCCATGATCTCATGGGCCCTGGCGGCGTCTTCGGCCTGCCGTAGTAAGCGGGCTTGTAATTGAGAGTCAGAGCTGAGGAGCGCGGCATCCCATCCACTCCCGTCTGGAAATTCGCCTCTCATGGGGGCCGGCGGGCATCCCCATAAAATGTGGCTCAAGTCCGCCCTATTGTGGCAAAATTTACAGTTGTCCGAATGAAGTTCCGGAACGCAGCGGTTCATTGTTACAGGACTAGGAAACGGGTGGGTCTGGAGTAGGCGCCACGCCACCGCCTGTCCTTTGTTCAATGACGAGTGTGCGGGAGGATAAATTTTCCTGCTTAGCCTGTAATACTGCGTAATATCTCTGTAAGTGGTCATCCGCTCAAATCTCTCATCGTCCTCCCCGTTCGACCAGGGCAATCCAGAGGCTCGGCCTGTAAGTCCTCGAGCTGTCTGGTGTGCAGCCTCATTGCCGGGCAAGGAGGAGTGAGCGGGTGCCCAGACTATTTCTATTGTTCGTTGGTCTTTGCATCCAACCAATAATCCTAATGCTATTTGGGATATTCGCCTTCGTGCTAAGTTTCTCACAGCCGTCTGCGAGTCGCTAACAATGAGTGAAGTCGAGGTGGATGCTATGGCCATTGCAATAGCTGCTTCCTCCGCCCCTTATGCAAAGCTCGTTCCACCGAGCCGCTGACCTTATGATTTCCTTTTTAGTCCACTACTGCTATAGTCATGTTGTCATTTCCTTTGTATTTGGCCGCGTCTACGTATGTTGTTTCCGGTAAATCTTTTACGTTGTTATGTATATTTTTCGCTCTTTCAGCTCTCCTTGCTTTGCGATGTTCGGGGTGCATGTTTTTTGGAATCAGTAAAATTACTAAACATTTCCTGATTTCATACGGGATATCCTTTTAGGCGCCAAATTGATTTGCGTAAATTATGCACAGTTCCTCTAGTATGGCTCTACCTGTTTTACGCGTTAGTCTTTCATATTGTGCGATTCTTTGAGCTTCTATAGGCTCTTCTGATGTGTTGTAAAGCCCTAATTGAAGTAATTTATCTTTAGAGGTAGTAATTGGAAGTCCGATCGCCTGTTTAAAAACTCGTATAATGATTCTGTCAATCTTTTCTCTCTCGGCCGCTTGCAGTCTGAGGTACGGAATCATATATACAATACGACTGATGACAAAAGCCTGTACCAGTCTTATCATATTAGTTTCCTTCATACCATAGTGCCGGTTTGCAATTCGTTTAGGTAGACGCATAGTTTGCAGCGCACTGGTTTCAAGTATTCTAATCGCCTCTCCGTTGTGCCCGTTTGAGCTAATTCAGAGTCCCGGACTTCTTATGCTTTCGACCGTAGGTATTTGCGTTTTCCCAACAAAGATTTTAATGTTAGGTTTTTCCTGGATGCTTTTCTGACCCCTACATGTCGGGTTATAGAAGAGAAGTTCCGATTTTCCTGGTGAACACTGTAATCCTGTATAAATGGCATATTCTTCTACAACATTCACTGCTGTCTGTAAAGTTTCCTCTATGTATCCGTCACTACCCTCTGCTACCCATAAGGTAATGTCATCTGCATAAAGGCTATGGTGGAGTCCTGAAATTTCCTTCAGTCTGATAGGGAGACCTATCATGGCCACGTTAAAAAGAAAGGGGGATAGGACTGAGCCTTGCTGCGTACCTGTGCTGCCCAGACTAAACTCTTGGGATTCTGCTTCGCCTAGCATTATTCTTGCAGTCCGGTCAGTTAAAAAGTCTTTTATATAAGCGTATACTCTTTTTTCTACCCATAACGCTTGAAGATTAGCAAGTATAGCTTTATGGGATGTATTATCGAATGTCTTTTTAAGATCTATGCCAACTATTACCTTTGTGGCGTGTGTATTGAGACCCGAATCAATTATTTGGTGTTTAATCTTAAGCATGATGTCCTGTGTAGACAGTTTCGCTCTGAAGCCTACCATTGTATGAGGAAAGAGCTCATTGTCTTCCATATAATTTGACAGGCGAGTTAGGATGACATGCTTTTATAACTTTCCTATGCAGGATTTCAGGAAAATAGGCCTAAGATTATCAAGATCTAGTTTCTTGCCTGGCTTCGGAATCATGATTGTTGCCGTTTTCCATTGCTTGGGTAGCTTACCTTTTTCCCAACACTTGTTCATATATTCGGTGAGGGCTGTGATGCATTTGTCGTCTAAGTTCCTGAGCGTTTTATTTGTGATCCCATCGGGGCCCGGGGCTGATGTTTTGCTCAGTTTCATTAGTTCCGATCGTACCTCGGCCTCTAATATGGGTCGGTCTAGGGAATCATTTTTTTACCTTTGTACGAGCTTAATTGCTCTTTGGTTGTATCCCCAATGTATCTCTGTCTGATTTCTTCAATCAGTTTTTCCTCCGTGCCTTTGTATTTACGAATGTAATGGTTAACGGAACGTTCGTCACTATGTTTGTTGATAGCGGACGAGAACGGATTAACATGAACGTTTTATTTCATGGCATGGGTGGAACGGCTGACGGCGCACGGATACGCTACCGTGTGCAGCGCCGTTCAGTTGGACGTCGCGGCCAACCTAGCAGTCAGGGTCGCAACTCCGGAGGTCCAGGATCAGGCCACAGCTCACCATGACCACACCCGGTAGGCCTCGCCCACGAACCTGCTCCCAGCCACTGCATCCAGGCAGGAGCCGTTCGGCAGGTCTCGGCCTTGGACCTTGACCAGACACACCGGAGCTCGACCTGGCCGACACGTACGGGTCTCACGTCCGGCTCAGGAACGCTGCCAGGAACTCGTCCTCTCGAGCGGCGCACCGCTTCCTCTGCCTTCGTGGCCTCCACCCTCGAGCTCTCCTTTTCGCACGTTCCTTCTTCTTGGCCAGGGCACCACCAGGTACCCTCGGGTGCACACTGCAGCTCATGAGCTCGCGGCCCGCGTTCGAGTCTGGCGCGTCGCTCGGTATGGCTCGTAGCCGCTCGGCGATTCTCGATTCAGCCAGAACTCCCCTGGCACTTGGATCCTCGGCCACCCTGGACCTTGCACGGCTCCGTGGTCCGTGCACACACCCGCGTCTCGCCCGGCAGAACGTCTCGCTCGTCTCTTGCCGATGTGCGACGCTCTGGTGACACCGGCGCTTGTTGGCATGGGTGCGACTACTGAGCAGTCAACCCACATCGGAGACGTGATGCTCCATGCGGGGAATGGCCAGCCCGTCCAGCGAACAGCTTGCGTCGAGACGCGATGCTCGGCGCAACCGTGACCATTAGCCAGGCCACGTTCATCGCTGTGTTGAACGGCTGACCGCGGAGACGCCTCGCCGAGATCCGCGATGCCCTCGGCAAGGAAGAGAACAGCAGACCAGACCGCGCCCCCAGATGCAGTACTCGTGCCGGCAATGGCGCCCCAGCTGGTAGTTGGACGACAGTAGCGTGGACAGCCGTGTTCCCTGGCCGGAACGTGGATTGCCTGCGTCCGACGCTTCGGCCCGCTGTCTCCCGTCTGCCGCTGCTTCGGCTCGTCCCCAGCCACAAAGCCCACTGCCACGTGGTGGTCGCCCGTGGCCCAATCGTAGCACGCCACCTCTAAGGGCCACCACAGGTCATCAGCTGATTCGCTGACACTCACGCGCACATTACACGCTCCTTGCCCCGCACTTCCGTCGTTGTCGTTTTTTTCACTCATCACAACGGACAAGTCTAATAAAGTTTTGTTGTTGTGCTGTCTTGCTCACTTCCGAGTCTATCAGACATCTTAACAGGTTCCATGTTTTAGAGAGACTTATTTGTTTTTCCATCGCATCACACTTTTCCTCCCATTGTTGTCTGCACAGTTGCTCCGCGTACTTCTCAATATCTTTACTGAGGGTGGCTATCCTTTTTCTAAGGCTTTTGTTGTGTTTTTGTGTTTTCCACCGTTTTTCTAGGCTCTTTTTTGCCTCCCACATATGTAGGTGCTTACCGTCTGTGCTTTCTAGTCCTTCTGTTTTTGGTATGGTCTTAGTCGCGATTTGAATATTTTGCTTAAGGTTCCCTATCCATTCATCTAAGTCTTCAATGACATCGCATGCTTCCTTCTCTCTGATTTTTCTAAAGCTATCCCATTCAACCATCCTTAATTCTTTGCCTCCTCTTTTACGTGGACCTGCTTTAAACGTGGTCTCAATTATATAGTGGTCACTGCCCATATTTTCTTGTGTATTAGGCCAATAAGGTTCGATGATATTCTTAGTAAACGTGAGGTCGGGAGAAGTGTCTTTGGATACGCTGTTTCCAATCTTAGTTGAGAAAAGGGGTTCGGTTATTAACGTAAGGCCCTCCTGTTGGGCGTCGACCCAGAGATTTCTACCTTTGATGTTTTCTTTGTCATAACCCCATGCCGCATGCAACGCGTTGAAATCTCCTGCTATAACCAATGCTTGCCTTTTTAGTAATGCTTATCGTTTTTCCTAAAAGTGACCTAAATTTGGTTTTTCGTCTAGGGCGGCTATAGACATTTAATATAAATAGACTGTCACCACTCTTCTGCGATGGAACTAACTCAACAAGAACATGATCGACATCGCAGATTTCTGTATCATATTCTATCACCGTGACATTTCTTCGCACAAGGGTTGTTACGGACGTTTTTTCATCAGGGGTACCATAGGATTTGTAATTCAACAATTTAGCCATTCCTCCAGTTTCCTGTAAGGCGATGACGTCTGGTGCCTCCTTTCCGTTTAGGAACTGTTGCAAGTTTCCCCGTTTCCGGCGATACCCACGACAGTTCCACTGCCAAATTTTATACTGATTACGTCGTGCCATGTCTAGTCGTCCCCTGCGATTTATATTACTTTGGTCGTAGTCAGCCGGTTGTAGGGTTTAGTAGTAGATTTTACCGGGCCTGCTCCTTTAGACCTCAAATCTGTTTGCGTGTTTTCCACCAGCGTTAGTCGATTTTCTATGCTATCTATACTTTGTTTTATTTCTACGAGCTGCAGCTGCAATCCTGCGAATTGTTGTTGCATTACCTTAGTAAGTTCTCCGAGCATATTCTCGACTTTCTTTTCGAGGGGTTTTAAGAGGTCTTTATTTTCTACAGGAGATATTTCCTCTGCTCTTCGTTTCGCTGCATGCACTCCTGACTCTTGTGCAGGCGCTGGAGTTAAAATTCGACTACACGTTGCTATGGAGCTACTTCACTCGCACAGCTGATTTTGCGTGAGTTTAGCGTTCTCTTCCTTTAGTTGTTTTATTTCGTCCCTGTGTTTCGCGTTTTCGCAGGTGAGTTGCTCTAGCATTTTTTAATATGGTTTAGCTCTTGACCTTGGGTGGACTCTTCTGCCACAACCTCAGGCAAACTCCCAGACCAGAGAGACTCCCCTGATACCTCGCCCACCCAGCTCACCATTTGTTGACTGCCCCGACCGCCGCCAGGACCCTCGTGGGACTGTTCTTGAGGTGATGTCGTTGCCCTTGTCTTGAATTTGGCCCGTGACCTGGATTTGTGTTGACGAGTGGACCTTGATCTGGATGTGGATCTGGGTTTGTGTTGAGTCCCTTCTCTTTCCCCTTCGGTGAGTCGCCAGAAGGAGGTGGAACGATTTCTGCGTCGTCCCCCTCTCTCCTTGGTTTGGGACGTTAAACCCCATATATCATCATCATCTCTCCTTGGTGGCGTTGCCATTCTCCTCCGTTGGATTTTCTGGTGAATACCCTTTCCTCCATGCCTGTGTTACTCCAGTGTTTGACAAAATCTTCATTTCTCTTCGCTCATCGCCTTGTTGTTGTTCCTTTTCCCACCATCTTTTCTTCAAAAGGTACGGAATCCTAAACCGTTCTTTGCATTTTTTGCCCCCTGTAAGATGACCTTTCCCGCAAAGGCTGCACCTAGGGATGCACTGGTGGTTTTCATTTGGATTGAGCACCCCACAACCACGGCATTTCTTGCTGTCAGGCTGTGGGCAGACATCCGCCCGATGTCCAATTCGACCACAAGTAGTGCATGCTTCATATTGCTTCTTGTATAGGAAGCACCTATATTCGGCACCACGGTAGTATACAAAATACGGCACAAACAACCCTTCGAAAACAATGACCACTGAGTCCGTAAGTCCCATACGTCGTGCATGTAGAATCGTCGGGTTCCTCTGATTGACCAAGCTTTTTTCTATGTCTTCTTGATTATCATACTTCGGTATTCCGTGGATAACCCCTTTGGTTGTGTTTTCTGGTGCTGTTACATAAGCGGCTGTAGCATAGCTCTTGTCATTGATCATAATTTTCTTGATGTTGCTGTATTCCTTCGCATTGGCCAGACTAGGTGTGCTCATGATCATGGTATTTTGTCGCATGTTAATTCTGAGAGTATCTTTCCCAGTGATGTCAGGCTGTACTTTTGCCGCTCGTAGAACAGTCTCTTATGAGCGCTAGACTCTGTCGCGTCAAGTCCAGACCTCCTCCTGGGCGTATTACAACCTTGTAGTTGTCTTCTGGTAGTTGCGGTTCTTTTGGCACTGGCCGGCGATGCAAAAAAATCCTTCAGTCTCCGAGACGCCTTCATGAACGCACCTCCAGCGTTCGTGGCTGGTTCCGCGTTTCTCTTGTCTTTTGCCTTTTTGCGTCGTTCATGGGCCACAACCCATCCTTGAGTGTCGTTGTACTCTTCGGGAGACAGCGTCTCCCCCTCAATTTCCACAACATCCATTTCGCAGGTTTCGAACAAGCCGGGAGCCTGGCTTTTCGCCTAGTTGCCAGCGCGTCGATGGCACTGCGTCGGCACTGCGATGGCGTAGCTAGGGTGACGCCGTTGTGGGAACTTAAAAGAAGTGTCACGGCTCAAAAAAAGGAGGCCCACCTGGTATATCCTGGCATCCGACAAATCGGGTGATCGTCTGGCGACAGCTGTGATGGTCTTGAATGCCGTGGTTGTCCTTATTCAGCCGGGAAAGTGAAAAACTGGCAGAGCCCATTCTAGAGGCGTCCGAGTGGCTCAGCCCCCTAGCGGCCATCCCCTGCGGAGATCAAGTCGCAGAAAATTTGAACTGCACATCTGCAACATCAGTAGACGAACCTACACCGGCATCTGCGGGCACTCGACCAGGTTCTGCGGCTGTACCGACCAAGACAGCTGACAATGCAGTGACAGACGCAGGCTGTGAAGTAACCGGAGCGTCTGCCCATGCGTCGGAACAAGGCCAAGTAGTCAATGGTGCCTCTTGTAGCGTTGGTTTCGACATGAAAATAGACGGAAACACGTGCAACGCCAGCTGCGTCTCTTGGCCTAGCGGTGCCGTTCCAGCCATTAAAAGACCATTGGAAGAACCTGTGAAGACGGGAGATAAGAACAGTGCAAGTAGCGTGGAAGAACCACCGGCAAAGACGCCGACTGGCAGACGCACCAGCACTAGAAAAAGAGCTGGTGGCACCATGGACAAGAAAGCTGTGAACAATTCAATTCTACTGTGCAGTGAAACCGGGTGGTCGGCCGGTCCTGGAGGCGTCTAACGTAGCGCTAGACGTGCAAGGTAAGCGCCATGCTCCGGGCCTAACTTATCCACATGGTTGTAATCGCGCCTCAAATATCATTTAGCTTCGCCATGCTGAAAGTTAGAGGATTAACTTCACAGAAGAAGCAAAGCCAAGTCGATCGGTTGTTATTGGAAGAAAGTCTGGATGTGCTTGCTGTGCAGGAGACGAAAGTTGAAGGCGAGGAGGAGACTGGGAGCATGGTGCTTAAGTTTACATCATGGTATTTTGCCACTGTGAGCCAGGCCATAGGCGCATCAGGGGGATGTGTTCTTTTTGTTAGAAAACTGCCAAGGTTAGTCATAGAAAATGTCTCTTCTTGCTCTTCAGGTCGAGTAGTGTGGTGTGATATTGTTTATTGTGACACTGAATGGCGCATTATATGTGTTTATGCTCCAACTATTGGCCAGGAAAGATCGGTTTTTTTTCAATTTACGACAACTTATGTGTACTGGTAGGAAACTCTTATTGGTGGGTAATTTCAACTGTGTCTTGAATGAAAGTGATAGATCAAGCAGGCGCAACGTTAAATACAGAAGCAGTGATGTCCTGGCACAGGTCATTATTGAACACGAATTAGTAGATGTAGCGGAGTGTTTGCATAGCTCCCGAGATGTGAAGTATATCCACTTTCAAGGCACAAGTAATGCCCGATTGGATCGACTTTACCTTACTGCAGATGCCATAGCCCAGTGTAGCAGTTGTAATGTTGTCCCTGCTTTCCTTTATGATCACTGTCTTGTAAAATGCAATATCGGGTCAAAAAAAGAAAGGAACGCCTTTTCTTGGGAACAGTGAAAAATGAACTCTAACCTCTTAAGGGATGAGTCGTTTAGCGCAACAGTTATTAAAGAAATAAGTAACATAACATAGAGTGTATGGACAAAATAGGAGAAGAACGGTAGCTATTCAAGCAGCGAAACAAAATAAAAGCAATAGAGAGATCAAGCGTTTTATCTTTTAAATCTAAGAAGAATGAGAAAGAGCTTAGACGAACACTTGAGAGGCTAACAGCTCTTGAATGTGAAAAACCTGGAGTATATGGTGACGATTTACGGAGTATCAAACAGAGGATAAAGGTATATGAGGAAGAACGCTATCGCGGAGCGCTAATGCGAGCCAGAGCAACATCAATGACTGTGGATGATCGCGCGTCGAAGCGAGCGCTTGGATTAGAGAAGAATCATGCCAGACGAAATAATATAGATGCCGTTGAAGTCAACGGTATCGAAGTTTCAGACAATGAGAGCATAGGACGAGCGTTTGGCAAGCACTACGAAGGACTATTCGCTGACACGCCCATCGATTCAGAGGCATTTAGCCAGGAGTTCCTTAGCAGAATGCTGAAGTTGTCAGATGTCATCAAATCAGCTTTAGAGCTATCTATAACGCCAACGGAAGTAGAAAGGGCTATAGATAAAATGAATTCTGGTGAATCTCCGGGGCCGGACGGGCTTCGTGCTTTGTTTATAAGGAGTTCAAAAATGAATTATCCCAAGTACTTGCAGATGTCCTCAAACAAGCTTATAAACTTAAGGCCCTCCCTAGGTCCTTTAGTGAAACACATACAGTTTTGATACCTAAGACAGAACACTCGGAGAAGTTAAAATTAGTTTCTTCGTATAGACCGATATCACTAATTGTGATTACAAAATTTTAACGAAAGTACTACCACGGGGACTTCAAGGGGTAATCAAAGAATTGGTAGGGCCTCACCAAACATGCGGGATTATGAGACGCTCCATTGTGACCAATATACACAAGACGCGCTGCGTGCTCGAGTGCAGCGATGCCAATCAAATAGGGGTAGCCATTCTACAGATTGATCTCGAGAAAGCTTTTGATTGTGTTTCCCACAACCTTTGCTTGCCATTCTTGACCATGTCAACGTTGGTTTTGTAATCAGAGATGGAGTATTTATGGCATACCGGAACTGCACGACCCGACTGGTAATCAATAAGACGCTAGGAGATACAATTAACATAAAGCGTTCTGTCCGTCAGGGCTGTCCGCTGAGTCCCCTACTTTTCAGTTTATATATAGAATCGTTGTGCTTAGCAATAACTCAAAACAGTTGCATTCGTGGCTTTAGATTACAAGAATCCGAGGTTAAAATTTGGCATATGCCGACTATGTAGCTGTTTGTTGTATCGATCAGGATAGTGTTACCACTACCATCAGTGTAGTTAAAAGGTTCGGCAATGCAATTGGCAGTCTAGTAAACTTAGGAAAGTGTCTGGGTTTCTGGCATGGAGAGTGGTCATCAAAACCAGACTATTTTGCCAATGTTAATTGGGTGACCACACCTCTCAAGTACCTGGGGGTGCCACTGGAATTTTATAAAGATAACGAGAACTACTGGCAAGAACAAGCGAAAGAAATCCGTACAAAAACTAATAGATGCAACGGTAATCATCTGTCAGTGTTTGCTAGGGCGACTGTCTGTAATCTTTTCTTTGCCTCAAAACTTTGGTATGTGATGCAAGTATTGCATTGTTCAAGGGCAAACATACAGAAGTTCCATCGCATCTTCGCAGTGTTCGTGTGGGCTTCGAACTGGGAGAGATGCAGTCGAACTAATCTGTTTCGAAAAGTGAAACACGGAGGGCTTGGTTTAACTCATCTTTTCATACGCCAAGTCGTAAATAGGTTCTTTTTTTCGCTACACAAGGGACCCTTTCTTACGTACAGTGTGCCAAATGAGACTGATGCGGGCTTTACCTAGATATGTGGTTAGCACGAATGACATGACCGGTGCTGTGCTCGGGTATCTTAAAGAGGTAATTCTAAGTGTACGGTTTTTATCTGTTAGATTTTCCAATGAATATTTGTTTTAAGTGACTTGAAAGGAGTTGTACAAAGATGTATGCGATGTTGTTTTACCTGAACCGCTGTGCCGTGCCATGTACGCTGGAGGTGAAGGGGAAGATGTGCTTAAACGAGTGAAGAGAATGCAAGTGGCTCCTGCCACGAAGTCTTTATTTTTCAAGCTGCACACAGGTACATTATCAGTCAGGACATTTCAAGCAGACCGTGGTTTTTACTTACCTTGGGGGACAAATTGCCTTATCTGTAAAAAACCGGAAACTATTGGCCATGTTTTCTTACATTGTTGGGAGGGAGTATATTTTTGGGATGTACTTCAAAGGACGTTACAGAAAAATTACCTCTGAATTCATATGGTATAAGACTTCTGCCAATAGTGGACGAAGAGGAAATGCCTTTTGATTTGATTATGCTATGTGGACTTCACTGTTTATGGTGGGCTTCTATGGCGGGTTTCTATCGCGATCAGGATGCAAGGCCTGCACGAATGTATTTCCGTGAATGTATGGCCAAGTTTATTGAACTGCAGAAAACTCAGGAGATTTCACCTGAGTGGTTGTCGAGGGTAGAGCCCTTGGCAACACTTAGGGAATTTTAATTTCTGTCGGACTATTACTGCTTGTCTTTGTTCTGCTTGTGGTTTGATGTACGCGCCTCTAAACAGGCAATAAAGCAAAAAAATACGTAAAGAATAGTGAACTTGTTTGGTGTATGCATTCTTCGCGGTCATGGCACACCCCGCTTCTTACCTGAATTTGTTTAGTTATAAGACATTATTTAGCCAAAATTAGCAGTGGAGTAATATTATGTCACAAATAAATGAACTACGTAGTATCAGTTACTACTTTTTTTTTCATGCAACCTTTTAAAGTTACTACCACTGGGTGGTAACGGCTAGTGTAGTAAGGGTTACAAACTGCTGGTAGTAACTGCAGAGGTAGTAACCATTACCACCCTCGCTGTTACTAACTGCGCTTGCTACCAGGGTTGTAGCATATGTGACAAACCATTACTACACCAAAGTTAGCAAGTTGTACAACCCTTTTTTCTAAGAGTGTGGCCCTAATGTAGGAAAAACTGCTACTATAGTGAAACATATCCGACTGAGAATGAAATATTTAGGTTTTCTTACGCATTCGCCTATGACGCGTCGAAGGTGAATATCGTCATTTTTTTCAGTCGCTGCGGTAATCCTTCCGAACCATACTCCTGAAGTTATTCGCATCTGATTTGTTTTTTGCTTTACCTCCAAAATCAGCTGCATTGCAAGCTTTCTACTCGCCCCGCCGAGGTGGTCTAGTGGCTGTAGTGCCATCATCACCATCGTCATTTTTTCCATCACCGCGCCGCGTCTCTCGCGCAACTGGCGCGAGCTCGCGCTGCGCGAGAATGAGAACGAGCTGACACGCCTGGCGTGGCGGACGCTGGTAACCGACGTGGCTCCGCTTCAGGCGTGCAATAAAGTGGCGAGATCGGCACGGCCCCATCGGCCGCCTTCGACGTCCTCTCACGTCTCTCTTCCCTCGCCGCTACATTGGTGACCCGGAGAACACGCCCTTCGCCGAGCGGCCCGCGGCCATGTTCCCGCAACTCTGCCCGCCAGTGCCGCCGTACCAATCGACTTACCCCAAGGTATGGTTTATGCAGCTCGACGCCGTTCTTGCGGTGAATGGCATCACGGACCAGCTGCTAATGCATGCCATTCTTCTCGACGCCCTACCGGTCGAGTTGCGCCATCTCGCTGCCACTTCAAGCACCAGCCCGCAGCCTTACGATTCCCTCTGCACTGCGGTGCTCGCCCGCAGCGGCAACACATACCGTCCGCTTCCGTTTACCCGCACCAGGCAGGTTTCCCCGGCGTCGCAGAGCAAGGTACGCACGCAAGCGCACGCAGAGCAAGCGACGGCACGTGACACCGTGGCCCTCGCCGTTTCCGCGACCACCAGCTCAGACGTCTCGGCCTCCTCCTCGCCGCAGCTGCTGGTCAGCTCCTCGACGGTGCCCCCTGCCGCTCCGCCACCTGCCACTGGTGCCAGCAATGGCTTGCCGGGTGCCTCGCCACATTCCACTTGCACCTACCCGGCCAGCAGCCGACAGCACTCGGCGTCCCCGCTCCCTGCCCCTGTCTCTGTTTCGTGGTCTACGACGGGCCCCAGCGCCGTGCCTTCGTGGAGCCAGAGCTACATGGCTAAGGTACTCAGCTGCTGACTCGCAGGTCGCGCGATCGAATCGCGGCTGCAGCGGCTGCATTTCCGATGGAGGCGGAAATGTTGTAGGCCTGTGTGCTCAGATTTGGGTGCATGGTAAAGAACCCCAGGTGGTCGAAATTTCCGGAGCCCTCCACTGCGGCGTCTCTCATGGTTTCAATCATCAAGCTTTCTACTCGATTGGTCTCGCACTGCATTGGTAATCGGCCCGCCTTTGAAGAAGTAATGATTTCTGCAGTGATAACGATAATACGTGGTTTCACATTATGTAAGGTAATGATGGAGCCATAATTTGAGACTATTAGTGACGTCATCCGTGGTGATGACTTGTTGCATGACTCATGTTGACTGTGCTGACACGGGACCCCGAAATCATCGAAGGTTGATTTACGCATTTGATATGAGCGGTCTAAGACTTTCGCGTTACATATAAGATGATTGTGTCACTGAGTGGCCTTAGGCAAATGTATAAGGAAAGTGTTACTTTTTGTGAAGTAGTGACAGTGGATCAAGCAACACCCAGTGAAAACAAGTCAGTCTTACCGGTTGAACCACTTGTTATTTTTGTTACTCACAATTGTAGTTAGAGTATGTGCACGTGTACCTTGTCCCTCGTTATGGAGCACTGTGAAAGTCGTCGATGATAGACTAGCAAGGCGACGGCTCCGGCGAAGTTGGTCCTCTCTGGTACGTTTACGTCGTTTACCCAGAACCACAACCACTCTGTCCCGTTCACGAACAGGGTCTACTGAGACGCGATGCAGTAGTAGCTTCAGCGGCCTAGAGTCCGAGCCGAGACTCTCACTTGTTCCTGTTCACCTATTGCCCATGGCGCATATCCACTGTCGGGGATTGGCCAAGAGTTGAGTGGTTTTATAAAATAATGTGCAGGCGTAGAATAATGGAGGTTATATAATAGAAATATCACAGATGAGGTTTGCTCAAAGGTAGTGTCCTACCCGATGAAGACTGTAGTGATCGCAAGGCACGTCTTTTTCTCTTGGCTGCAGACCCACTACACACACATGCACATGCTCGAACTACAATTGAAATAATATCAACACTGATGACATGTGCGATAATGAACACAATTTATTGTATTGAGATTTATGCTGCTTGACCAGTCGTAAAACGTAGCGTGGCACTGCCACTCCAATTTTTTCTTGGCCACAGCGTTAAATGGCTCGTTTCACCGAAATTCTGGCGTTGGCATTGGTTTGGCACGGACATTGTTGGCTATTTCACTTATGCGGCAAACATACATTAAAAAGATTGCCTCACGCAAATGATAGTTGAAGGTTTTAGCAACTGCACAGTCTCACTAAACACTAGTTCACCTCATTAAACCAGTTCATCATTACCTTTAATTCTTGCTCCTAAATATCCAGTGTTCTCGTCTTTTATACACCGTATACAGACAACACGTATAAAATATTTTACTTTATATTTGAAGTTTGTGTCAACTGCAAGCGAGCCTCACTGCCACAACATTTTCACAGCAAGTCCACACACTTCATTGACTTTTCAGAAATCTGCCACCTGCAAGCGGTTTAAATCTCAGATAATCTCAGAAAACAGACCACAAACCCACGTGAAGTAGAACTGTAGGTGTTTTTATTGCGCTGACAATGCCGTTTGTGGTTCAAAGACCGAGTTGTAACCAAAAGTTTACGACAGAACAGAAATTATTTTTTCAACTAAGGCAGTACAAGAATCACATAAGCTTGCACGCTCGGCATGTATCAATCACAACTCACAAAATCTCTTAGACGGTATTGAACACAACACGGAGAAACTTGCCACGCCAAACATTTGATCTCATTGAATTAGTTGCCATGCCAAGCATTCAAGTTGTACAATACTCAGAGGCCTTTAATATTCACCAAACGTGTGAATTCCAAATATTCGAACGTTTCTAAAATATTCCTCTTCCAGGAAACAATATAACAAACTTTAGCGCAAATCGTGATCCGTGTGGCAACCTTCAAAACACTGCACGCATCGTAATCTTTATTTTAATGCATAACCCATTTCGAACAATATAACATTCTTGTTTTTATGACAAGGTAACTGATGAACTTCTGTTGAGAACAGTTATTTTGTTTTCCTCATTGTTATTACAGATGGTTGTTGCTACGTGAATGACTTTGTGTTCTGATAGTAAATATATCATATTTATCATATCATGTTCAGATAGTAAATATATGATAGCAACACAAATAACAAAGCCGATAGTTTCATGTCCTTGACAGTGACCATTAAGCCTCAAATTGTAATGGGCACCCATTCATGGTTGGATGACTCTGGGCAGTGATGTTTCGTGCAGGGAATTTTCTCTTTACGAGGAATTTTTGTCTGTCCTTTTGAGCGAAAGGAAAAAAGGGATTATTCGTAATATTGTATGAAATTTCAGAGATGGCCGAATTTTCCTATGACGACCGATTATTAGCGGTCACAGAGTGCCTTCGTCTGCTGTAATCGGCTCTGACAAATGCACCATGCAAGCATAGTTTTTGAGATTTGTTTCTGATATTTACGTGGAGCGATTTCTAGTTCACTAGTAATGTTAGACTTGATGCCCGCAATATAGAGTGTACTTATATTTTATGAATAATAAAATGTTGCTTTTGGTGTGCGGCAATGGAGGAGCTAGATATGATTTTAAGAGTGACCAGTACGTGAGACACGTGTAAATATAGTATGTGTGTGCGTGGCTGAGGGCGGAAATTAGTACTGTTGTGCAGGGAATATTACTGGGAATTTCGTGAATGTTTGCAGGGAAAAACCTCCGAAACAGGAAGTTACCAAGCCTCTGAATGAAAATTTTTCGGCGTAGTACGAAACATCACCTAACTCTAAGGAGTGCCTGCCAGGCAGTCACCCCTGAGGAATGAACCAAGTCGGTTTCAAAACGTCGAGTTTCTTCAGAATTTTTAGTTGGAGTCTAAATCATTTCCTAACTCTTGGGAGTGTTTCTTTATTATCAAATACATTCATTATCAAATACAAAGAACTGCACTTTTTTTAAAACAACTCTGAATCTGTCTGGTGCCTAGTGGATTTACTTAAAGGAAATGATTTCGCATTCGGGACATTCTATCACCCACTGGACACAAGTGAAGCATTCGGTTCACTGCCTACAGTGCTATCTTTTATACCTAACAGCGTATTTTAGGGGAGAGATTTTGACTTGCCGAGCTTTAGTTTGAGTGCTGCATATGGTACTGGTTATGATTCCCGTATCTACTCAGAATTCGAAGGACTTCTTGGATTGTATAATTTACAAAAGTGCGTGCTGGAACCTACATGAGAAGTCTCAATTTTAGATTTGGTGCTTTGCAATGAACCAAACTTAATGTCATGAATTACTGTGAGCCCATGTATTTGAGACTACAGCGCCGTTGTCGCAGAGCTTAGCATACAGCCTGCATGGACGTCATAGTTTAAGAAAGATGACAGAGGAGATTGTGTTGGTGTTAGAACTGAACTAGAAAATTACTTTCCTACTTTGAAGCATATTTCCGAATCTCGCGGTCGGTTGGTTCTGTGGTCAACATTTCACGACAATATACTCAGATACGTCGAAAGTCATGTTCCATGTAGGTACTTGCACAAAAATAAATACGCAGAAATATGCAAACTTCTTAGGAAAGCCACCCGCGCGTCAAAATATTTTCTGCTAACCCTGAGTTAGTAAACCATACGCACTTGAAATAAATAATTATATATTAAAAGTAACAAATAAATCTGTGAAGAATTTTGTTGCACTAGGCAAAGACCTAAGAGAAAACCCGAAGTTATTATGAAAACATTTAAAGCAGAACCGAAAAGAGGAATTATCTCTGCTAGCTTTGAGTGTCGACGGCAAAGCCATGACGTCAAAATACTCAAGGGTGGAATGATTTGATCAGTATCTTCAATCAGTGTTTTCGTATGAAACCAATGAACATGCACCAATTCTAAATAGCAACGCTCGCAGCAATTATATGTCAGACATTCAAATTGATGTTGGTGACGTCAGCTCATTATTGCTCCTTTGAGATGCAACGAAATCCATTTAACCTAGTGGACTGCTTCCAGTAGTCTTCAAATGTCTTGCCGCAGTGGTCTAGTAGCTAATGTACTCGGCTGCTGACCCGCACGTCGCGGGATCGAATCCCGGCTGCGGCGGGTGCATTTCCGGTGAAGGCAGAAATGTTTTAGGCCCGTGTGCTCAGATTTGGGTGCACGTCAAAGAATCCCAGGTGGTCGAAATTTTGGAGCTCTCCACTACGGCGTCTTTGATGATGATATGGTGGTTGTGAGACGTTCAACTCCACATATCTATCAATCATCAATAGTCCTCAAATGGTGTCAGTATATTATTGCTGCATATTTAGGTAAAATCTATGAATTCTAGCTCGAAACTGGTCTTATTCCCCAAGATTAGAAGACTGCAAATGTTACACCCGTTTTCAAATCTGAAGATAAAGAAATTAGATAACATTTTTCATTAACATGAATATGTTGAAAAATCTTTCAACACATTTTACATACCAATATATTCAAATTTCGTGACTCATGCGCTTTCTTTACTACTTCCCAGCACGGTTTCTTAAGGAGCTATTCCTGTAACACACAAATAATAGAATTTCAGCATTTCGTATCCAAAGCCATTGATAAGAATGGTCGTTTAGACGCGGCTTTTATGAATTTTCAAAAAGCAATCGACACTGTGGCCAATAAGCTATTGGATATAAAAGTTGTTGCATTGGACAAGAATAAAAGCGTCCAAACATGGATACGATAATATTTTATGGGAGAAATAAGTTCGTTGTCTTAAATAATGTAAAATCTTCATGTTTAGGGTGTACTTCACTTCTTCAAAAATTTACATATAATGACCTTGTGGACGCTTGCCCACTACACAAATATATCACAATTTATGACGCAGTTTTTCACTTCCATTCAAATAAGCTTGTATTAGTTGCCTGAAGAGTGTTGAAAACAAGCTCTGATAAAGCCGCACTTCTAGTTTTCAATCATGCTGTGCTGCATGTTCTGTGCAGGCCCGGTGGTTTTTCTTCTTGCTACCGAACCTCAGTCTCACCGCACCACGATGCCACGTGACCCATCGCGATATAAACGGGAGTGCCAGCTGTGCACTTGGCGTGGAAACGTGAAATATTTGAAGGACAAGACTGACACCCAAAGAGCCACGCTGTTAAAAGAGCACGTAGAGAATCTTTAGTGTTTTAGGATACATTAACTTACCGAAGCCCGGGATAGACTAGGTAATCGGCCGTTCCCGGAAGAAAGAATTCCGGGTCATGGGCCAAGTCTGTCATAAGCCCAGAAATCTGGGGAAACTTTAATACGTTTTTTTTTTTGCGAACAACTAGTCTTAGATAAAGACTTCAGTACCGTATTCTTTTCGTTTCGCTTTTCCTTGTCCGCTATTTTGTCTTCTCGCTCTATCTCTCCTTAACATAACAATATAATCATCACTATTCCCCTAACCCCTTTTTTAATACACGTTAGCCAGCCATGGTCTGAAAACTGGCTAATGATTCTGTCGTTTCGCTTATTCCTTCCCTCCTTCACTTGGATAAAAACGGGAACTGTGACATTTTCGTGAACATATTCAGAGGTCGGAATGTCAGGCCACTCATTATGGTACAAGTCTGCCGTGCCCCTATTAACTATAAGAAAATCAGCCGGCAAAAATGGCACTAATACTTCTGCATCTTGTTACAATGATTTAGTCAAACACAGAATCACCAAGTGAATCTTACTGTCGTTACGCAAATGCTGCACTTGTTGTTGCGCCTTGCGAATATGAATCAATTACACATTCGCATAGACTTTCTCTGAATCCATGGAAATACGTCATCCGTTCTCTGAATACAAGAGAAGTGTCATTGATATTATATATCATAAATAACAGCCATGCGAATCAGTAATATCGAGCATCAATACTTCCTTGTGTCATCAAGTAAAGGCCACTGCACTCCTCTACCTTCTGCGAAATTGCACCCCGATACAATCGGAACACTGTGTTCTGACCCAGTTATCGTTTTTCGTAAATGTCATGACGCACAGCGAATGTGCGCATCAGTTTATGCGTACATTTGATGCCTGTATTCTGATAAGAATAGTTGAGAAGACTACAGACCTTCAACACACACTTCTAGCCACGTTCTCTTTGCTTCAATATGTATTTTAATATGTATATAGTTTTAATTAAAAACAAGCGTTACCTTTACTATGTAGTAGATTATACCGCATACATCGTAGTTTTTTAGAGTCAAATTTATTTCAAGAACGGCAAGTTCGTTAGTCACTTATAGAAAAGATGCCACGTTATTATTGAGACAAAATAGATGTGCTAGCAGGTCACAAAAAAGTGACCTAAATCACTGCACGAGTGCCCGCAAAAACTGAACTTGATTATATAAAATTTCTGTACCACAGCGCTTTCAGATACCAAAAGAAGTCCATCAATATTGTCACGATGAATCACAAGTACTGGGGGTTTTATAAACCACCGAATAGCTTGCACTGAGATGATGCGTCAGTC
Organism: Rhipicephalus annulatus; assembly: GCA_013436015.1. NCBI lineage: Eukaryota > Metazoa > Arthropoda > Arachnida > Ixodida > Ixodidae > Rhipicephalus > Rhipicephalus annulatus. Next base: position 21,054 of record WOVY01007517.1, read on the forward strand.
TTGGCTGGCTCTCGAGTCGAGAAGAAGCACGCGATCTTCTTTCTTTCCTCCAGATGGTAGAGCTGCTCTTGCAGTCTACCTGCTACGTGTTGGACGTGTTGGTAGCAATATGCTTGTGTGACATTAGTAATGCATGCACAAGCCCAAGACAACAAAGCTTATAAAAAGTGAATATTCCATGGGATCCAAAAAGATAGACCGTTGTGTTGGAGCGCTTCCTGTATGTTGACGTGCATAGATCACACAACTTAACACAAAAGCGTTTTATGCAGGGGTTCATCAAGTCTTCGGTGACTCATTTCCGTCATAGATACGACATTGCTAAAATGAATGCCACCAATTGAGAGAAAGGAACTGTAAGCGATACTTCCCCACAAGGGTTTGAACCTTCAGCCCCTTAGCCCCACGATGGTAAACCCCCGGGGCTGTACCCATTGTGCTAACGAGGCGTCTTTTTTCATAGTATTTTATTATTTTGAGTACTTGAAAGCTGCATGGCTTTTTACAAAGGCGTCTTATATGTCTCATAAATTTTCTCTCGTGCAGCGTCTTCGTTGACAATTGGGGCGGTGCCACCATTTGTAAGTGGTGAAGAGAAGTAATGCGGCATGACACTTACTCGGGCCGATGGACAAGGATTCGTCGATGACAAAATCAATGAATGACATGCGAGATCGCGCACTGGCCCGCACTCTCAGAGGGCGTGGTTTAAGCGTTTCGACCGCAGGAAAACAAAATGGGGTTGATCCCTCTGATATAGAAATTAATTTAACACAAAAAAAGTTAGAAGTGTCTGCACAGAAGTAGTTCAATGTTTATTGCGCATTCATACGTCATTTTTATTGGTGTTTAGCGGTATTGCTATTTTTCCGGTTTTCCTTGCGCCTTTTCTGTGGTGTTTTGTTATTTTCTGTGGATGTCTGTGATCACTTTATTCGTAGAATATAAATCCCCCAAAATGGCATCTGACAAGCGTATACAAGAGTCGCTTTTGCAGCTACAGTGAAATAAGATCTTATTCACGATTGGTCCGCTCTTCCAGGTTTCACAGTGTGGCTACCTACTTCGTGGGTGACCACAGGCAGTTACGCCATATCTCGGTGTACCGGCAATGCGGAGCGAGTCATTTGACGTGGACACTGGTATCGTCGGACGCAGTCCTCAAAGACCTTCGATATAAGAACAGTGAGAAATATAATTGATTGATATGTGGGGTTTAACGTCCCAAAGCCCACATATGATTAGGAGAGACACCGTAGTGAAGGGCTCCGGAAATTTCGAGCACCTGGGTTCTTTAACGTGCACCCAAATCTGAGAATACGGGCCCTACAATAGTTCCGCCTCCATCGGAAATGCAGCCACCGCAGCCGGGAATCACACCCGCGACCTGCGGGCCAGCAGCCGAGTACCTTATCCACTAAAGCACCGCGGCGGGACCAGGGAGAAGTCTAAATGCAGGGAATTACCCAGGGCCAACTCGCGTCTATACACAGAGCCAACTCGCGTCTACTATACCTCAGTTACATATTACAAATATCGACTGATCTTTCTTGTATTTTAAGATAAATTCTTACAACTTGTATAAGTGAATGTTGTTTTTTGTATTCACTTGTAGCGCAATTTGTACAAATGTGTGCGCCTGCACAACTGGGAGATGCGTTCCACACTTTCACAAGTGCCTTTTTTTATACTCTTCTTCCAATAAAAATACTGAAAGCTCCGGCAGGTTCCGGAACTAGCAGGTTCTGCTATAGTAGTAAAATACTAGCAGGTTCCGGCGGACGTGCTTTCGCACGTCCACCGGAACCTGCTAAGCGGTCTGCAAACGCCAAATAAGAACAATGTGCACATACCAAGCAGTAATGTCTAGGTCTGCATGTTCAACCTCTATGACATATATAAAACATATCCGAATATGTCATTCCTTGTTTGAACGCACGAAGAAATGCTTGCTCGGTCTCAAAGCCACTCACAATAAAAGAAAAAAAAGCCCTTTAAATACTCAAGCTAGAGTGACATGTAGTCTCAATGAGGTCGTGAATATTTAACATGCTGCCCAGTCCGCTCCGAAAAGAAAACCATTCCAGCGTTTTCGACAATCCATATCGCCACTCTTTTCCATCATATATTTCTCTCAGTAAGGCACTATGTATGCTGCCTAAAAAATCAATATCTACTCTAATGTTAATGCTTTTGTTTAGTTAGTGCTCTTTGTGTTCATTTCCCATAAGCTGTTTTTTTTCAGCATCACTTGTTCCTAGAATAAATATTGTCAGAAGAAGTTAGGAAAGAAAATGAGGAAGAAAAGAAAGATTGAAAAGCAGGGACGTCAACCAGTCACACGTCTTCTTGTCCTGCAAAGAGGAACGAAGTGGGGGGGTGAAACAAGAGAAAGAAGAAGAGGAAAAAAAGCACAGTCAGTGTATATGTGCGCCTCCCCATTGCACGGCTACACGCGATCACTTAACTCGGTCAATCTTCAAAAAAAAAAACGCAGCTCTACTCGCACCGCATTGCTGACCTGTGACGCTTAGAGCAACGACACAAGAATCTTCTCTTCTGAAACAGTCCACCATCTAGTTTGTTTACCGTTTGGCGTAGGCCGTGCCATCGGCTCACTTAACGGTCGAAGGAACACAGTACATGTTTCAATGTTTCATCAATGCTGCACTAGTCACAGGTGGAGGCGATTCCTATGTGAAAAGAGTACGCCTTCGTGAAATCCACTTCTAAGCACAAGCGGCACAGTGAAGTTGCGTCGCCCGTGAGAGAGGTGTGATGAAACTTCATTTCCAAGGTGGGTCTAATATGTGTGCGCGGTGGTTTCGAACACTGTGGTCGCTCAACCAAATTTGCGACGGTTGTAGGAAAAACTTCCCCGGAATATACGTACCGTGAATAAACGTTGCCAGCAGAAACAGCCCCTCTGGCATGGCTGTCTACGAATAACGGTTCCGTGGTAAAATTAACCAAAAACAATAAACTAAATTTTTTATTCAACAGTAGTTAAAGTACCTTTGCATCCATTACGCTTAGCACAATACCGGGGGTTACTCAAAAAAGTTCCTTTTTGTCTTTTACATATAACAACTCACGCACAGCTTTTTGCCTCCTTTGTTCGATTTCATTAGCTCCATTGCGCAAATAAATATCCTTAAGTCAACCGCAGATCAAGTATCGATTGAGCTCCCGGAGCTGCTGCATCAGGATGGAATGCATGGGCACTGAACTGCCACCCCCATTTTTTTCAGGCACATGCGTAGCTAGATTGCATTAATCGGATATGCGCATTGTATGTGACAGTGCATCTGACATTACGCTTATAGAGATAAGCTGGGGCACTTAGTATATCATTATGGTGATTCGTCAATATCATTCAGTAAACTGAAATCTTCACGCACATCTTTTTTTCTTTGATAAATAACGAATTGGCATCCAGAAGCCGACGTTCGATGGTGTCCATGTTGTGGGAAAATTTTTTTTCCGACAAGGCAAGGGGGGACGATTTTCCGGGGCTATTTCTTCCGTGGACGGTTTTCCGGAACTCGTTTGCGACACTGTGTCAGGGAACATACGAAGGCCTCTAGCAGCTTCCGTTTTTTACAAGGGTATCAGAGCTGCCTTAGTGTTCGCATGGATGGACCACGCATCATCATCAAT